>VYZQ01043529.1:40524-58671 GCA_013400655.1 Mystacornis crossleyi
GGTCAGTTAATCATACTCTCTCTCTGCCACTCCTTCTCCCTCGGGGGGAGAATTCCTCACAATCTCCCATGACCTTCTCCAACCTTCCCATGGGCTGCAGTTCTTCACAAACTGCCCCAGCAAGGGTCCCTCCCACAGGGTCCAGTTCTTCAGGAAGAGGCTGCTCCAGCATGAGTGCTTCTTGGGATCACAAGTCCTGTCAGCAAACCTGCTCCAGTGTGGGGTCCTCTCTCCATGGGTCCACAGGTCCCGCTGGGACCCTGCTCCAGCACAGGCTTCCCATGGGGTCACAGCCTCCTTCAGGCATCTACCTGTTCTGGAGTGGGGGGTCCTCCGTGGGCTGCAGGGGCACAGCTGCCTCATCATGGGCTCTGCCATGGACTGCAGAGGAATCTCCACTCTGGTGCCTGGAGCACCTCCTCCCGTTCCTTCTTCACTGACCGTGGTGTTTGCAGGGCTGCTGCTCTCACATATTCTCACTCCCCTCTCTGACTGCAGCTGCAGTTGTGCAGGCTCTTTCCCCCTTCATAAATACGTTATCCCAAAGGCGCTGCCATTGTTGCCGATGGGCTCGGCCTTGGCCAGCAGCAGGTCTGTCATGGGCCTACTGGACACAGGGGAAGCTTCCAGCAGCTTCTCACAGAAGCCACCCCTGTAGACCCGCACTACCAAATCCTTGCCATGAAAACCTAATACAACATTGTAATACTTTTGTGTTCTGAGTCTTTCCTGTCCATAATATGAATCTATGACTCATAGTTCATGTTTCAAAACAGTGTCACATGCTAGACTTCCCTTCTCTTGCCTTCATGAGCAAAGTTAAAAGGAGGAGAAAGGCTTGAACGGCATAATTCNGCACTACCAAATCCTTGCCATGAAAACCTAATACAACATTGTAATACTTTTGTGTTCTGAGTCTTTCCTGTCCATAATATGAATCTATGACTCATAGTTCATGTTTCAAAACAGTGTCACATGCTAGACTTCCCTTCTCTTGCCTTCATGAGCAAAGTTAAAAGGAGGAGAAAGGCTTGAACGGCATAATTCAAATGAAAACTGGAAGTTAAGAGTTCATTCAATTTCCCAAAAGGGCGACTTTGTTTTAAAATGCATTCTGGATCAGTTGATTAATATATGACAGCAAATAGAAATAACTAAAATGACCTCAGTATTCAAACTGAAAACCAGGAAATAAATAGCAAACAGTATGAGCTAGAATTTATGGAGTGCAAAATGCTAGTTAGGAAAGATAAAGGCCCAAAGGAAAATGCACAAGTTGCAGCGCTAAAGACAAAAGATAGTGTGCTTTTTAGAAGAATAGTACAAAGAAAATAATTCCAAGAAGAGTGTGCAGTTCTAATTAGATGGAGATGGCTTTATGTTAGAACTGCATAAAAGCTAAGAGGGCTCAACAGATTTATTTCTAATCTCTGACAAGATGGAGAATCATGCACTCCCATCAAACAAGAATTAGCCATGTACTCTTCAGGCTTTCTACAGGAACTTTCTACAGAATTAGGACAAAGGGTTACCACAGCAACATGGTATGAAACACTGCCCCAGCAACTGAACACCAACGTCCTAGATACACACAGCCAAGAGGTGCTTCTGCCACTACCACTAATGCCAATAGTGGCTTGTGGTTAAAATGAGTCTGAGAATGCACAGACAGGAATAAAGACAAAGTCTGAAGGTTCATAGTTAATAGTCCTAAAAGCATGTCTGAAAACAGCACTTGAATTTGTTGAGCTGCACAGATCCATAAACCATGAAAATATTTACTTTGAAAACTGGAGAAGACTGTGTATTCACAGTCCTACCTGGACTGTGTTTTCTTCTGATCACCTGTGAGCTCTGCTCTCCACTCCTAGGACAGAACAGCCCATCTCCACCACAGAAGGAGGTTGGGGGCTCCTTCCCCTGACAGCCCACCAGTCTCATGAGGGTAAAAACCAGGAAGAAGTTGGGTGGGCAGCCCTCAGCTGCTCAGAACATTTGTGCTCTTTGCTTTCTCCCTGTAAGGCTTGAGGGCCCTCACATTCTCTCCACGTGTTTGAGGAACCCAAAGAAGCAATCTTCCATCACTCCAGCGGCAGGAAAGGGGGCTTACAAGCTTGAGGAGCTTCAGGAGGAGGAGAGCTGGGACTGGAAAGAACAGAATTGCTAGAAAAGGGTAGATGTGGACCGTAATCATTCACTCCTATCAGATGCTTGTAATCACTACTGACATTAAGTCACAATGAATCTCTGAACACTGGGGAAAGCCAAATGACTGAAAGATAGCTGCTATATGATAATATTCAGAGAAGGGAAGCATAATGATTCAGCTATCCACTGAATGGCAAGGCTGACATCCATCCCAAGCAAAATACCAGAAAAGCTGATAAGAAAGATTAATTACATCACTTAGTAGAATTCTATGGAATATCATGCTCTTTGGAGTGAAACTAGCTCACTGAGAAGTTATCACCTCTAGCTAACAGAGGAGTTCACTTGTATTAGTAAGTAACTTAAGTTAGCAGCACAACATTCTGCTTTTAAAAAGCCACAACGAAGTATTACAGTGCACAGTTTCTACAAGTAAGCAATCTGTCAAGTGACAGAATAAAAAGGAAGGTAATCATGGAGAAATCACTGTGTATTGGTTTGGCATGGCCTGGTTTTGGGTAGCAGGGGAGCCACAAAGGTGGCTCCTGTGAGAAGATGCTGGGAGCTTCCCACCATGTCTGGCAGAGCCAATGGCTGATGGCTCTGAAGATGGACATGCTGCTGGCCAGAACTGGGCCAATGAGAGCTGGTAACGCCTCTGTGATGACATATTTAAGAAGAAAATGAAAACAAAGTCACACGTTTTTGCTGTTAGAGCAGAGGAAGAGAGAATATGTGAGGGAAAACAACATGGCGACACCAAGGTCAGGGGAGAAGGAGGAAGAGGAGGTGCTCCAGGTGCCAGAGCTGAGATTCCTCTGCAGGCCGTGGTGCAGCCCATGGTGAAGCAGGTTGTCCCCCTGCAGTCCGTGGGCCCACGGGGAATGCAGAGATCCACCCACAGCCCGTGGGGGAGGTGCCCGTGCCGGAGCCGGTGGATGCCTGGAGGAGGCTGTGATCCAGTGGGAGACCCGGTGGAGAGAGAGGACCCTGCTTCCAGGCTGGAGCAGGCTGACCTTGGAGGACTGCACCCCGTGGGGAGAGACCCACGGCACAGCAGTTTTGGGCGGGCTGTGTGCCCGTGGGAGGGGCTCACGCTGCAGCCGGGGCGGTTTGGCTGCTGCTCGTGAGAGCGGACCCACGCCGAGAAGTTCCCGGAGAACTGTCCCCCGTGGGAGGGACCCCACGGCCTCACAGGGAAGGACGCTTCTCCTGGGACAGCGGAGGGAAATCTCGGTGATGAACTGACCAAGCCCCCCGTGCCCTGTCTCCCTGCACTGTCAGTGGGAAGGAGGGAGGGGTTCTAAGGAAGGGTGTTCTAAGGGCTTATTTTGCTTCTCATTATCCTCCTCTGATTCTGTTAGTAAAAAATTCACTTTGCAACTTAAGTTGAGCCTGTTTTGCCCTTGAAGTGTTTCTCCTGGTCCTTATCTCACTCATTAAGAGTTCAATAATTTTTTTTTCCTTTTCCCACCTCTGCTCGGTGGCTCTCGTGGGTGCCTAGCACTTGGCCACTGTCAAACCATGACACACTGCTAAATAGAAGAGGTTTATAAAGACTTTACAGACATCAAGGTTCAATACAAACCCATTGATGATGATATTTACAAAGTTACAAAAATTTAGAAGACTGATAAACAGAGCAATCTGGAGTTCCCAGTAGGCTGTTTCTCTTTACTCACAATGTATTATAACACAGCCAAATGTAAACACTTTCATCTCAGAGTAGCGAATGCACGTCATTGCTACTGAATAGGGACTGCATCCTGAAACGTGAGTGATTCTTGAAATGAATCAGGGATCAAAGTGAAAAATGAATACAATCCATAGTTTGAGCTGCCAGGGAGGAGCTGCTGCAAAGGCAGCTAATGCAGATGCTAACCTAAGTGAAGTGGTTTTACCTCTGTTTAAAGATATGATAAGACTGATGCTGGAACAGTGTGTACAGTTTGCATGTAAGTGTTTTTCAAGTAATGTTAGAAGCTGGTAAGAGTGAGGAAAGAAGCTAAAATAAATACTTGCAGGCTGAAGAAATTTCTTTGCATAGAAGAAAGATTTAGGCGACTTGAGTAAAGTGAAGTACTTCCAGGGAAAGATATGAGTACTGAATTATTTTAATCTGAAGCACAGCAAGCACTTAGAAAGTGAAGCTGAAACCAGATACATCCAAATAAGAAATAAGGCATTGATCTGTAACATCATGAGCATTTAAACCCTGGAACAAGGTACAAAGGACTTAATGGATGCTCTTGTCTTGAAACCACTGTTAGATGCCTTTTGGAATATGCACTTAACCCTAACAGAAGTTATACTTAAATTAAATAGAAACAGTTGAGTTGAATGCAGGCATACTCAGGAAAAAAAAAAAATCTTTGGTAGCTATAGGAGGTCAGATTACATTATCCAATGATCTCTCCTTTCACTAAATTTTATGAATCANGTAGAACCAGTGGAGTGGAATGAAGGCATACTAAGAAAAAAAAAAAAATCTTTGGTAGCTATAGGAGGTCAGATTACATTATCCAATGATCTCTCCTTTCACTAAATTTTATGAATCATTTCCTGCCCGAATGTAATCACATACCATGCATTCAATGCCTGAACTACAAGGAAGGGCTGTGCAGACCACAGCTTCAAAGTGGCACAGTTTTTGAAGAGGCAGCCTCCGAGTGAGGAGGTTGTGTGCTCATCCCTACCATGCCATGGCACCATGGTGAATTTCACCAGCAAAGCAAGAAGGGAATGGGGCTGGAGTGTGGCTTGGCTTTTCTCACGATTAAGTGTTTCCACCTTGGCAGGAGCAACTCTGGAAAAAGACTTCCACTCACGATGGCTCATCAACAGAACAGAAATCTATCTGCCTGCTCTCACTAAATTAATTGTGATTAGCACATTTGTACTAAGTGTTCTGCTTCTAATGAACGCCCATGTTTTAGGAGAAAATATGACAATGGTTTTGGATAAATCCTTTTAAATAGGATGTTTCTAGCTGAAGCAGCGCCACTTAAAAATGACTGGAGGAAAGAATGAATAAGGGTTGTGAAAATGAGCCCCACAGTCAGAGTGCAGGAGCTCAAACTGTTTGGGTTATCCTGGAGAACAGCAACAGAGAACTTCCGTACAATAAGTAACTACATTACGTAGGAAACAAACATTTCGTGACAAGAAACAAACATTTCTAGCAAGATCCAATTTACTAAACTTGAAGCTAATTAAATTCAAATTACAAATAAATGACTATCAAAACAATTTACCCCAGACTGTAAAGGGTTCTCCATCACTGAGCATTTTTTCATCGAAAACTTTTTCTTAGCAAAACTAATGGACCTGTGTGGTAAGAACTTGTTTAAGGGTGTCTGATGGTCCAGTTATACATGAGATTGAAACAAGATCACAGTGGCTCTTTCTGGCCCTAAAATTTCCTTTTCTGTCTCAATTATTTCTCCAGTGAAAAAGCAGAAGGCTAATTCTCAAACATGAAGAGTTGTTAGAAGACTAAAAAAAATACATAATGCTTGATTTACAGAGGGTGTTCTACACGTACGAGGGATCATATATTGTCTGACAAACACACATAAAATCTCTCTTTAATTTCCTTTGAAGAAAAGTGTGTGCAAATTTGGCTATGTTTGGAGCTTCTGGAAAAAAGTCCAGCTTGCGTGTGCTCGGGAGACTTGTTGTAGTCTGACAGTTATCTACAGCTTCTGCCTGAGCTGAGCATGTCATCCCCTTCATTCCTCCCACAGGCATCTGCACTGTGCATGTGCATCCCCGTGCACTTTACAGGCCTCCCCTTGGAGCAGCAAAGGCAGTGCTAGACCTTCCCTCTTGCTGTTGCTCCCCATCCTGGTGCAACAAAGGACTCCAAATATAAGGCGCGGGAACAAGGACTTGGCCATGGGAAGGACTGAAGCAGACTGGGACAAAGCAGGGAGGGAACAGAAGCAGAAGGCTTGTAGTCCTGGCTCTCAGCACCCAAGACCTGCAGAGAGATCCTGTGCTCCAAAACACTCTGGGAAAGGACCATTTGGGAGCACTGCTGTTGAATTATCATTGGGAATTCAAAATAACCATTGAAAATTTGGGGGGTTTCCCAGAAATTAGGTGGCCAACACCTCCCTACTGCAATCTCCCTTCAAGGTCTCCTGTGGGCTCCTCTGCCTTCACTGCCTGCTGTACGAGAAGAAATCTGAACACACGGAGCCAGACTCCTGCCGGAGAGCTTGGGGAAAGAATTGGGGCTACACAGGGTCTGTAGGAATTAGGGCTGTGTGATGCAAGGCTCACAACCACAGCCTGGGACATCAGAGGCACCAGCCCTCATTGTCTGGGAGCCTTGGTCTGTTCTAAAAGCGGTGAGCACTCAGTACTGCAGCTGGAGGCAGCCAACTCTGAATGAGCGTGCACCAAAGGCTGCGTCTTGTGGAAAATCATCTCCTGAGTCTCTGGCATTGAGTAAATGAGAATAAGTATTTCAGATTTGTCACTACTAATAAGACCGTATGTCTCAGCAGTATAATACAGATTAATTCAGTGATGGTTTTGATGTACTTAAATACTAAAGTCACAGTTATCACTGAACAGTCTGTAACAAAATTAATAGCACTGTGTTTGTACAGGATTTGAGCAGTGCATAGTACAGAGCTGGGACTACATGGTGAATGAGGATAATAAAAACAAAATATGCAACTTCTATTTTAGTATGAGCTTAAATTTAATGCCTGTCCACACAGGTGAGGAATTTAACAGCTGGACTTGATATTCTTAGAGGTCTTTTTCAATCTAAATGTTTTATGAATTTATATTTGTCTTTAACTCCTGAGTTTCCTAATTTGCAAGTGCTTGACTTTAAAACACAGCAGCCCTTTGCTGCAGGATGGGTATGTAGCTACACTCTTCTTCTTTAGAAGAACAATAATTTCAATCATTATTCTTCCTTCACAAACAAGTTCATCAGGGGACTAAATTGTCTCATCAGCCTTTCTTTCTTTATGTGTTTATATAAGAAAGCCAAGAAAGACTTAAGTTTTGAAATTAAGAACTTGAAATTAAGTTCAAGGACACTTCTTTTGAGCTTTGAGGATGTAAATAAATAACTTCTTAAAAAAGCTTAGATGCAGTTTTGTTGGTTTTTTTAAAGTGATGTTTGAAAAAGACAGCTCTTTCTAGAACCCCTGACATGCCTGCTGTCACTTGAGGAAGGATACACACAGTAGCACATATAAAAACACATAAAAAAAAAATATTGGGCATATGTCTGGTGCAATACCTTGTAGTTAGCAGAGTGGTATCTCTTTCTACCAGGCTTGACTTTGGTCCTCCACTGTCTATACCACAGACCTTCTGAGGAAAATATGGGGTTACCACAGCAGCTGGACTTTTCATAGGAACACATGAGCAGCAATGAAAAGTTTTTCTACAACTGGGGCATTTAGGATATTGTCTGAACCGTATGGATTATTTGATGATTAACAAGACAGTCAATCTTGCCTTGCAATCTTGCCCTCAGTAGGGATATTAGCATACCATGTTTCACTTTTAAACTCTCAGGAACATAATATCTTTGAGATCTCTGTCCCTCTGTTCTGTTTGCTGGAACCTGACTAATGGGTCACAAGAAAAGCAGACGTTGTGAAAGCATAAGCATGATTTCCATAGCAGATCTGACTAAAACCAGTAAAATAGGTCAATGAAATATTTCTACCATGAATGAGTAGTGTAGCAAGGCCTCAGCTCAGCTGTCTTCTACCTATAGCTAGGTTCAGGTTTTGGGAGCAGCTTTATGCTGGCAACACAGAGCTCAGTACAGCAAACAACTCAAGCATGCTTGTTAGCTGTATATATAATTTCTCAGACAGGTTCTGCCCAGATTTAGCTCCGTGCTGTCATGATAAGGCTTCTAGAGCTAATTAGTTATTCAAGTTTATGCAGTTCATTAGCTTGCCTTCAATTTTAAGTGAAGGATAAATATTCTTAGATAAAAAAGGATAACAGTATGCCTTTGAATTAACTGTGTCACGTTTTTCCCCAAGACACATGTGGCCGTGCATTGACTGCCTATTGCGTTGTTTTGTCCTCATGCCCCACTCCCCTGTTCCACCATAAGGTGGTATGTGCTCCAGCACCCACACACCACTGTGATGGGGTAAATTAGACATGTTACTTTGAGTCACAGAACAAGTCACAGATTGCAAATGTAATTAAGGACTGGTCCTTCAAACCCTCTTGTAAGTTTACTGGCATTCCTGGTGTTATTCTGCCAACCACCTTTGTTTTAATACCCTGCTTGTCATTTCATCACACTTCAGCTGTCTGAGGTTTGGGATTCTCTTTGAAATACAAGGACAACAATCTTTGATAAGACTATTTATCATCCTGCATCCACAAGGCTAGACTAGAAGTGTGGTTGTATTGAGTTTGTGTGGCCAAGTTTTGGTAGTGGGGGGGCTACAGGAGAGGCTTCTGTGAGAAGATGCCAGAAGCTCCCCCCATATCCAGCAGAGCCAATGCCAAGCAGCTCCAAGGTGGACCCAGCACTGACCAAGGCCAAGCCTGTCAGAGATGGTGGTAGTGTCTCTGTGATAACATATATAAGAGCAAAAAAAAAAGTTATTGTGCAGAATAAATTGCACTCACAAAAGAGAGGAGTGAAAACATGTGAGATGGACAGCTCTGCAGACACCAAGGTCAGTGAAGAAGGGGGAGAAGGTTTTTCAGGTGCCGGAGCCAAGAGTCCCCTGCAGCCTATGGTGCAGACCATGGTGAAGCAGCTGTGCCCCTGCAGCCCATGGAGATCCATTGGGATGCACAGATCCACCTGCAGCCTGTGGATGAGACCCACACCAGAGCAACTGGATGCCTAAGAGGAGATTGTGACCCTGTGGGAAGACTGTGTTGGAGCTGGCTCCTGGCAGAGATGTGCAGACCCATGGAGAGAGTGTGTCCAGTGAGTATCCCCCATGGTCTGTGGGGGATCCATGCTGGAGCAACCTGTTCCTGAAGGACTGCACTCTGTGGAAAGGGACCCACATGGGTGCAGTTTGTGAAGAACTGTAGCCTGTGGAAAAGACTCAGGCTGGAGAAGTTCACAGAGAACCGTCTCCTGTGGGAAGAACCCCCCCTTGGAGCAGAGGAACAACTCCTCTCTCTGAGCAGTGGGAGAAACGTGTGATGAACTGACCATAACCCCATTCCCTATCTCCCTGCACCCCTGGGAGGGAGGAGGTACAGCTGGAAAGAAGGGAGGGGTGAAGGGAAGGTGTTTTTAAGATTTGTTTTACTTCTCAATATCCTGCTCGGATTTTGATTTGTAACAAGTTAAATTAATTTTCCCAAGCTGAGTCTGTTTTGCCCATGACAATAATCGATGAGTGATCTCTCGCTGCCCTTATCTCAACTCATGAGCCTTTTGTTATACTTTCTCTCTGCTGTCCAGTTGAGGAGGGGAGTGATAGAGTGCTTTTAGTTTGTGTCTGGCATCCAGACAGGGTCAACCCACCACAGTGGTGCAGTTTTGGAGTAAATACAAACAGCATGATGGGAAACCCTGAGTTATACAAAGGGAGCCTATGGATAGATTAGAGGATTGAATAGATGAGATAGGAAAAAACACTAGCAACCATTTCTAGGAGTTTTCTGCTGCAAAGACAAAATGGGACTTAAATGGAAGTTTCATCAGGAAAGAATTGCTGATCAAATTCGGGGAGACTCTCCACAGTAGCCAGTAAGATGGTGATGCTCTTCTACGAGTGGACCAAGATCCAATTCCAAGTCTTTCGAAAAAGTCTGTCATACACCATAACTATACCCTCATAGCCCTGATTTCTCTCTTCTTTTCCACAAAAGGCTTCTTAAAGGATTTTAGTTGCACTCCAATGCAGAACTAGAGTAAAATATGTGACAGCTCATGTATTTTGAATATTTATTTTTCCATATGTATAGATCATATATAATTTATTGGTATCATATATTTGCATTTTTTCTGCATCATTAGAAACAGTGTGGAAAGAGACAGAAGTGGCTGCCAGAGACACAGCCTGTCCTCAGAGAAACCTGTGTGACACCAGAATAACACAGCATAGCATTCTCCCTAAGAAAAGAAGCAAAAGAGACCTGGATCTAAGGCCAACAAAATGGGGACTGCTAAAAAAGTTATGAAATGTATGTAGGACTAGGAAGGCAGGCAGGAAAACTAGTAACACACCTAGATATAAAATCAGCTTACTGGAGAGATGCAATCCTGTTCTTCTCCTGGCTTTGTTCTTCTGTGTTGCTCCTACTCAGATATTCAGTGAAAGAAAAAAAGTAACTGAACATGAACTTACAAGAGCCCCATAACAGAGGTTCAGCAGAGCTTAGATATCTGAAGAGCCAGAGGTTTAAAAAAAATCCAATTAAAAAAAAAAAAACTTTCAGAGAGAAAAAAAAGTGTTTCTCTCAAAGCTTGAGATGGAAAAAGGGAATGCAGAGAAAAACTGAACTGAAACATTAAATATTTTCTCCTGAAAGTTATGTTACGTTGATGCTTAAATTGACATTGTTATTATTATTACCATTGCAGTTCCGTGTTTTAAAATGTTTCTGCCACCATTGTAAGAAACACTTAGTTTGAAAGAAGCAGGCCACAGTTTGGAAATATAGACCAAGAGCCAGGCTGCCGTGTGAGCTGTCAAGCTTTTGCTCAGTTCTTGCAAGCCTTTTGAGGTTTAATGAAGTATGTGAAAATCAGAATGGAAACTCAAAAGTTCCTGTTCTTTCAGATACAGAATCTGAAAGCAAAAGTTAAAATAAAACCTGATGTAGCTAATTTTTTTATATAAATACAGCTAAACAAGTTATACTGGTTAAAAGACTGGCTAGTTTAGTCTGCTGTGCTGACAAGGCACTACTCAGCACTTTGGTTAGGATAAGAATGAAAATATAGTGCAGGTTCTTAACTGCCAATGTATAAGGCCCATGTGAACATCACAGAGCTCAACAAGGCCAAGTGCAAGGTCCTGCCCGTGGGTCGGGCAGCCCCAAGCACAGGCTGAGCAGAGAACGGATTGAGAGCAGCCCTGGGGAGAAGCACTTGGTTCCAGGTAGACCTTGCAACAGTCTTGCAGTACCTAAAGAGGGCCTACAAGAAAGCTGGAGAGGGACTTCCCACAAGGGCATGGAGTGATAAGACAAGGGATAATGTTTTTTAAGTGAAGAGCAGGTTTAGATGAAATGTTAAAAAGAAGTTCTTTAAGGTGAGGGTGGTGAGACACTGGCACAGGTCACCTGGAGATGTTGTAGATGCTCCTGGAAGTGTTCAGGTCCAGGTTGAATGCAGCCCTGAGCAACCTGACCTACTTGCAGGTGTCCCTGCCCATAGCAGTAGGGTAAGAATTTGAATCTTTAAGGTCCCTTCCAACCCAAACCACTCTGTGATCTATGATTCTGTGTTTTCCTCTCCAGAAACATGAATTTCTCCTTTATAAGCAAATTATTCACGTTATGGTTTTGAGATCTATGGGTATACCTACCCTTTTCATTTGTTGTTTTACAACTTCTGGAACTTTTTATTGTAAATACTTTTACTGTTTTAGAAACATGTGTCCAGACACAAAAAATAGGTTTAAATACATTTTCAAGTTACCTACAGTGCTACTTTCTTCTAATATTTTTTATATTTGTTTCTACCCTAAAGTAGCCAATATATAAAAATTAATTCTCATTAATAATCCTAGCAGTATTGTTTTCGATATGCTTACTAAAGTTTTGATCATAAGTTTTTAGATTTAAAAATTATAATTTTCACAAACAAGTCATGACTGCAAATATTTTACTTTATATAATTAGGGCAATAGGGGGGGGAAAATTTGACCCCTTGCCTTCAAAACTCCCAGAATTTTATTTGCCTCTAAGATAAAAAAGCGAACATTTTATCACATCACATCTTATCACAATATGACTTGTCATAAAGCGTTTGCTACTATCCAAAACCACCTGACACTTATAGAGAAGCTAGTATAAGATTTACTGATTCTCATCCACTCCTGAAAAGTAATAAACAGGCATTTTTCAAGGAGTGAAAATCGTAGGGAATCTCCCCAATTACAGGGTAGGAGAGAGCTCTTTCATCTGCTTTTATAGCCTGCCTTCCCTCCCCAGTCCCTTAAAACCCGTCTATCCCAAGACAGAAAGATTTTGTTAATCATTGCAAATGCAACTGAAAAGACCCTCAAGAGACTGTACAGAACATCATTCCCTGCTTCATACAGAAGCAGCTGTACCAAAACCATTCAGAGGTTGCGTATCTGAGAAATGGCTTGTGAGCATGAAAGACTTGTCTGTTTTTTCTAGCTAAATCAATTGATTTAATAAAAAAGTGCCACGTCTTTCTAGTCTTTCACATGCTTAGGCCATCATAGCTGTAACAACACAGCTGTTGAACCACTCCCCAGTGATGCTTATACTGAAGAAGTACAGTTTCTATGAGTACCCCAGAGATTTTATTCCAGCACTTAACCAACACTAAAATCACAATCTTTTTTCCTAGAGCATCTTAAACTAAATTTTCCTTACTACAACATAACATATGATTCTATCATAATTTCTTGCCCTAACTGACATGAACCTAAATTACAGTTTAAATTCAACTAACTTTGCAGCTAATCCTATATTTCTGATGATCTTTAACTTCTTTCCTTTTACTTTTCTAAATGAAACCGAACAATTATTCTAATCTTTTCTTGTAAATTATGTTTTTATACATCTGATCATCTCTTTCGCTCTCCTCTGGACTCTTAATTCTATCTGCAATTTTTTCTCAACTACCCTGCTCCCAAATGAGTGCAATGTTCTAGCTGAGGACCTACCTGAGCTGAGCAGGACAAAAGGATTCACATACCTTAGAAAAAACATTTCTATTCTTACACACAGTTTTTACAAGAGTGCAATGCTACTTACTCATGTTTAGTTTGTGAACTACCACATTTCCACATCCTTTTCTCCTTAGCCATTCCCCGTGCTAATTTGAGTACATGATTTATTACCGACTGAAGATAAACCTTTGTACTAAACCTTATACTCATATCCTGGCTGGTTTTCTGGAGGTTGTGACTGTCAAAAATCACTCTGAATTTGACTTTTATCTTCCAGAGTGCCTGAAACCTGTTTGGTGACCTTTGCAGGCTGAATGCCCACACGCTCTGACCCCTCATTTGAGACGTTCATGAAATAGGGAACAGCTCTGACAGATCTTGTGGAGTCCCAACCTGAATGATAATCCTCTCAGTATACCCCTCCAAAATCTCTAATGCCTAACTCCTTGCCCACAAAACCACCTCATCAAATTTTGCTTCTCTATAAATGGCCTGAAACAAGAAGAAAGCATGATGTTTTTGGAATGATTTCTCATTTTAGGACAATGAGAGGGAGACTCAATCTGACAAGTGCACTAGGATTTCTCAGACATCAGAAAAACACATTTTGGAGAAGCAAATCACTGTGAGAGACAACGAAGCCAAGAAGAGCTGCTTTCCAAACAATGCTGCCCTGAGTGTAAGGTGAGAGGATAACATCTGAAGTTTTAGGGAAGGAAAAAGTTCAAGAGGTTACTTAGCATCACGACTCCCAGGGATCTGTACACTACCAAACGTGGCAAACAGCACCCAGGAAAGAGAGACAATGACCCCCAAACTGCCACGCATTCAACTTCACTCTGTTTCAGCTGAAGTGTTACAGAAGAGGGAGAAATGCTCTAATGGTGGTTTTCTACAGTCCTAAGAAAGGACAAAACTTGATTTTATGTGAGCAAGTGTTTTCAGGAAGCTAAACGTACTGATACGACCACCATGCAGCATCAATACTAATACAGTTAACGAGTAAGGAATAAATATCTAACGCATTTAGTGCATGCACAGATATTGCTGTTGAATACAGAGCAATAGCTCTGGTGCACCAGGCAGCACTGCAGTCACAGAACAAACAGATGATTGCAAACACCATGTTTTGCAGCCATATGGATTGCATCATGCAAATTATTTGTGTTGCCTGCAGATGCAGCCTTAATTCAAAGGCATAGAAAATATGGTCCAGCCCTCATGCGACAAGTACCTGGGTACGGAATAAATGCTTTGTTCACAAATGCTCGTACTGAAGACCTTCCACTGACATAGACAGCTAAGCACTGCCACCTCGCTCAATTTTACACAGCCATCCTGCACTTGCCCTGTCTCTACACAGCAGATGGAACCTCTCAGAGGGAAAGGATAAGAATCAGAATAAGGTTTCAAAAAGGTAAAAGAGCTACACTGGGTCTCTTGTGATTGTTGCTGCACACCTGTGAACCTGAGGGTTGCACTTGAGTGAACAGATCCTACCTGGTCTATGCTGAAATGGTTGTATCACACACTGGCACAGGGGACTTTGGGGGTTCGTAAGTATTTGAGGTGCATTTAGTTGGCATTATGTTGGCATCATTTTGTTCATCCCACCTGTGCAACCCTGTAAGTTCATCAGTTCCAGTTCTGCAGTTACCTATGACATATTTGACGTGCTGACAGCAGTACCACGCAGACAGGACTTGCTACAGTAATCTAAAAGTTCAGGACTCTGAAGTTAAGTTGAATTAAATCCAACATGACCATGAACAGCTCTGTGGGAGCTCTGAACTGACAGAGACATACTCCTAAAGCATTTCCGTCTCAGGATGTTCATCTGGTTCCTGACTCTCTGTCAAATTCCTTGCAAAGCACCTTGAAATTTTCATTCTCCATGCAGACCCAGAATTGGTACACACTAGGCTGCATATTTGCCATCGTGTCCACCTTCTTTGCTTTGACCTCAGAATGTTTGTAGAAATTCTGATCTCCCGTTTCCTAGTGGCAATTTGCATAGAGGGCCAACAATGAAACTGCTTCTCTCAAAAGCAGCAGCTCCTGTTTCTGCTAGCCAAGTATGGCTGGATTTATTTATTTACATATATATATTAGCACATACCTCTGACATATAAGTGACCTTTTGCACCAGCTGGTAGCTGACAGGAAATTAATTTCTGGGGCAAAGACACCGTTTTGCTTCTCATGCCTTGTTGCAGCACTGCCCTGTTCTGAGCACCAGAAAGTGCCGGACTGCTGCAGAGCCCTCCTGTCCCACTTTGCCGTGGCCGTGTGGTGACAGTGTCCACCACCAGTGACCTGTCACAAACATGGCAGTTAGGCAGTAATTGTGTGGGAACATTCACATTGGCAAATATCCTGTTGCCTACCTCACGGCCAAACCGATGGTATCTGCACTCTGCCTGTACCAGGGAAGCAGGCAGGAGCTGCCAGCTCTCCAGGTAACCCCCTTCAAGCGAGAGCAGGAAGGGTGGAGCAAAATCCCACTTGTGTCATTCAGGCAGATTGGGTTAGCAGCTGATGAATTGTGGTTATCTGAGCTATAGCTTATTCCTCATGGGTAAGCCAACCCAAATTGAAAACATCAACACTCTTCAGCAACGAGTTTGTGTGTGTGGACACGACTCAAATTAGAAGCAATGTCTGAGTTAGGACTGCAGTTATTCCATAGTGAAGACAAGCCCATGTTATCCAACATCCCCTTCCTGGGCTTCAACTTTAATGGCTATTCAAACATTACTGTAAAAAAAAAGCCCTGACTGACACTTCCTACCCAAACTTGGCAATTTCTTGAATTTTCCTCCGAAATCTGCTTTGTCCTAGCTGTCTCTGGGCACAAAGAGACACTCCCACATCCTTTACATTCCAGTTGGGGCTAATTGAACTCACATGTCAGCATGAGTCAGCAGTAATTACCAGGAATATTAAGGAAAGATTTGGCACCAGATTTTGATAATTCAGTAGCAGAGCCCCATGTTCAGCAGGGTCTTAGGCTGGATCAAACCCCTTAAAAATATGACAGCAAAAGCTGTATTGAGTTCTCTAGTCTCAATTAACTACATATGGGCAGTTCCTGATACTGAAAGCATCTTTACTATATTTTTTTATATACCTACAGAAAGGAAAATCTAATGGAAAAATCATTTCTGAGTACTAAATCCTCCTCGCTGGAGTTTAAATCTGTTTATACACTGAAACCGATGAATCAATATTAGACTGGCTGGCTGGTTTTTGTAAGCACTCGCATTGCAAACAGGGCCTAGAAATGCATTTCCTCCTTACAATTCCTGAGCAGAAATCTGAATCGATGGGAGGCTGAGGTAACAATATACCTCCCCCGTCCCACGGCTCAGTTGAAATTAAAATCCTTAAACCACAACGACCCAACTTTTGATTGTTCGTTCCCCACCACTCTTTCCAAAACAGTCCCCCTCCATACACCTTCACCCTATAGGCTGTGTAACCTTGTTCTTCCAGAGCCAGGGGCTGGAGGTGTTTACACACTAGCCCAAGGCAGCCCCTAAATCCTAATCTTCACCTGGAGACTGAAGAACACCTGAATACACTTTTATAGTCAACTATGGCAAAAAAAATCGGTTGTTGCAAACATCTACGAACGCAGAGACGCCGTGGATGCAGCAGTGAAAAGTGAGGACTGTCTCAGCCTGTGCTCTGGCAGGGGATGCTGGCAGGAGCAACAGTGTTAAAGTCAGCATCAAAACCTTAACTGGAAACTCTTTCTGGATCTACAGTATAAGGTACTTTGTCACGGAAATAAATTCTTCTCTTGGTTGCAAATTAACCAAGTGTCTTGCCAGTGAATTTGATCTTGTCAGTCATTAAGTCTCTCAATTAAATGAAATTATTTAGTCTTAGCCCTGCATCATAACACACTCTACGGTTCATAAAAGAGAACTGTTTTATTTTATCTACTACAAACATATGTGCATCAACATTCTTCTCAACAGACTACTTCTGAACCCAACCAGATCATTCAGTTTTATTTAAATCCAGTCCTGGTTGTCTTTTTGAAACCTCCAACTACCAAACGTCAAGCATATTCTTGGTTTCTTTCTGGTGGGTTTTGTTTATTTTTTTTTTTTCTGGTTTAATAGTCCATCTCCTAGAAACTCACTAAATGACGCACAAACATTGTTTGTGTCTGTCTTCGGGGGGAAAAAAAAGTTTTTTACGTTATATCACTTGGTTTTATGCTATTTAAATTATTCATTAAAAGAGCCATAAAACTACAGCTTCACCCAAAGACGTACAAAATTCTTGTTTACTAAACCAAGTAACACGAAGTCAGAAAAAGCACCGGAGCCCTTCCTTCATTGTTTTTTCGCCCTTCGGTATGTCAAACTGAAACACAACAAGAATCCGTAGCTCTGAAGTTATAAAACGCCCAAAGTTATTTTCAAGGCAAATACTGGCTAACCCTAAGGCAAACCCACCCTGTCCAGTTCCAAGCGAGTGCACCTGGGGCTCGAAAGAGGCAATGTGAAACTTTATTTCACTTGTTTTCCCCTCGAAAGGTCTCTCGAAGCGTCAGTGGAAAGGATGTGGCCAAGGTGCCGCGGCAGAGCCCTCCGCCGCCCCGGTTTCAGCCCTCGGGACAGAGAGGCACCGCTGGGGCATCACCCATCCGAGCGTCGGCCGCCACCGGCACCCCCTGGGGCTCTCGCCTGGGAGTTGCGGACCGTCACAAGCGACCGGCTGGAAGAAGCGCGGCGCGTCCTGAGCGGCTGCGGTCCCAGCGCCGCCGGCACGGGCAGCGGGACCACCGACACCGCGGGGACAGCGAGGGGCGAGGCGGCCGGAGCCGACAGTCCCCCGGTTCCCCCGCGCAGCCCAGGCTGAAGCCTCTCCTGCCCGTCGCGAGTTCTCGGGATGCAGCGACTTACCCCACGGTCCCCGCCACGACCCGGGGGTGCAAAGTTTCTCCGGGCGTGGAGCAGCCCCCGGTCGCGTCGCAGGGCGGAGGTGCGGGAGCGAGCGGCGGGAGCGGGCCGGAGGGCGCCGGGGGTGGGGAGGATGCTCGGGCGCCGCGTCCCTCGTGATCCAGGTGGCGGGCGGGCGGCCGAGGGACAGGGCGAGCCGACGCTGCCCGCTCGCACGCGATCCGCGGCCG
>VYZQ01043530.1:0-11178 GCA_013400655.1 Mystacornis crossleyi
ATAATTCAGTAGTCAGGTTTGCTTATGGATCCTGATACGTGGGCTGGCTTGCTTGCTTTGGTTTACAGTCTCGAGGAGTTTGCCTGTGAGGGAGCTCTAATTGCTGAAAAAGCAGGAAAGGGAAAGTGCTGTTTTCTAAAGGTTTGCAATAGGTATTCAGAGACTGAAATTATTTCACAGTGGGAACTCGGTGGTGTCTGAAGCACCATTTTGCTGGTCTTAGCTGGTACTAATAGGCTCATTGAGCCCCTGTGTCCTAAGTGCATGGTTCCTTCCCTGAAGGGTTTCAAATTCAGATTCCAATTTGGTTGTCTTTGAAAGTCCCACATATCCAAAAACAAGCTCGGGGCAAAACTCACATCACATTCACTTTCTAAATACACAGATAACAGAAAGCTCGATCCTCCTTCTTTTAATGTTAATTGAGGCAGGCCTAGATCCTTATCTGGGAAGAATGATGGACTGCAGAGGTACAAAACACAGAGAAAGGCAGAAGTAAAACAAAGCCTCTGGCAGCAATTGCACAAAGAAAAGTTTCACTTGATAACTGTCTCATATTAAGATTACTCATTTTATGACATGACCTGCTTTCTGTCACTGTTCTTTGGCTTCCTAGGTAGTGTAAGGGGCTGAAACTTCACTGATGTCACTGGATGTATTGCAGTTCAGCATCAAGCATCATGTATGTTCCAGTGCTTCACAGGGGTCTAGTTTCACTTGCCTCAGCCCTCTCTACCTCTGGTTCAGTAAAACAGCACTTCAGCTTTTTGGAACTTTTAGTTTCAGTGTTATTTCAAACTGACACCAGAGCAGCACCCCAACAAAAGCCAGACCTTTCCATCCTTTAACAGTCCAGCACGGTCGGTATCAATAACACAGGCACATCATACTAAAACGATCATACAGGCTGGAGTGATTCCATTAACTGAGCTGGCCTGGAACTGCGTATTGCATTCCTTGCTGGGGCTTTCTGCCTGTCAGCCTAAAACTACATCTGATTGCCAATGAACCCCTGCTACCCTCATCTAACATTACCCGTGTCCAGGATTGGAGTGAAAAGCCAGGGAGCTCTAACAGGCTCCTTTGTTTTCTTCTATCTATGACGAAGTCAAGTCTTTCAGAGCAATTAAATTTGCTCTTTATTGCGAATATGTAGTGCTTAAGTCTGCTGCTAGTAACACCTGATTTTCTAGTTTACTAAGCATATAAAAAGCACTACAAAAATACCAAACATGTAGGTACCCCTTGAAGAAAAAATTTGGAAGACTCATTCTGATGTGTGAGGAGTTAAATATATCAGGCTATATACAAAGGCAAAAGCCAGGAATGCAACCCTCTCTGTGCAGGGGGTACAGGTCTCTCTCCCCAGCCTAGCCAGCACGCACCCCGACCTCAACTTGCCCTGTTGTTCTTCCCCAATACCTCGCTCAAGGATCATGCCCAAGAAGATTGTTCTGATGTAGGAGATGCATTTAGTCCATGTTGTGAGGACACATTTTTATTGAAAGGTTGTTCTGAAAAGATGCGATAGCCGAAACATTAAACAACAACAAATGGGAGACAATTAAAAATGCTTACTATGATTACACAAAACCCAGCAGGTTGGCATAAAATCATGAAGGTTTACGACAAAAGCTGAGAGTTCAGGCCTGAAGGAGCCCATGCCCGGGCTTTAATTTGACAGAACTTCCCCAATTTTATCCACTAGACTGCTTGCTGTTATGACTGACATAAAATGCAGAGTTCTTCCAGGAGATGTATCACATCTCATCTAGAAAGCTGCAGACTAAATGGACAGGGAAAGACCCTACACACCCATCCCATTGACAGAACAAATGTAAAACCTCCAAAAGGGCGTTCTCGGATGAAGTCAGCTCCTCTCCATTTGTTAGTGATGCTCCTAGTGCAGCACACTCCTCTCTGTGTCCTGTACACGTGTTTTCAATGTTGGTCTGCTCCCAGACATTTGTCACTGACTTCCAAACCCAGGGAGCCAGGATCACTTCCGCATGACGTGCATTTCTCACTGCCGATTTGATCAATGTTTAATAAATATCAGATGGGACACAATGTGCCTCATTTCACTGGACACATGCTTTTTTCCATTCCTTTCCCTGACTTATTTTAATAAGAGCCCTGGTTTTTCTGCCTCACTGTTGGGAAGACATCTGGCCAAACAGACAGCAACTTAGTACAAAGAGATCCTGCTGGCTCACATGCTTTGGGGACCCCCTTCTCTTCAAACCAAACTGGTCACAAAAAAATATGCAAGTGAGACATCCCCCTGTTACCAGGCTTTGTAGTATTTGTTTTTATAGCATTGCATTCCAGTGACTGAAGACTTTGTTCTCACGCAGGGGGTATACATCTGCAGATTCCTTTTGGGCTCCAAGAAGAGGTTTTGCTGAAGGAGGAGCTGGGCTTTTTGATTTTTGTTTTTTTTTTGGGGGGGGGTGGGGGATTTTTGTTGTTGTTGTTGTTGTTGTTTTGTTTCATGGTTTTAATGGGAGACTAAATAACTTTTCTCTTTGTAACCACCTTACAAAATGCCTGACTCCTCAACTGTATTACACTTCAGGAGCACATCTTTGAACACTGGAATATGACATGCACACACATTTTTCTGAATAATTCTCTTCAAAGTATTTGCCTCTGTGTTCTTTTCTTGGCTCTGGCTGCAGGAATCACAGGTGGCCTCATAATATTTCTGCTAGCAAATCAATTTTGACAAAGATGCAAGGTTTCCTTCATAATCCTGACAAGAAATCTACTGATAAGATAAAGAAATGTAGTGCAGGAAACAAGAATACATTAGTTTGGAGGGATTTTCCCCAGGGTGATTCACTGAAAAGAGATAACATCCCTTGAATTTCGGAAGGAAGACTGCAAGGCTAGTTTGCAGCCTTCAAATGATTGTTTTCTCAAAGCTAATGTTTTCAAAACAGCAGTAGATCAAATACCTATATTTAAAGGGACCTGAGCAAATGATATACATCTAATTCAAGCCTCCTGCCCTGGAAGGTGCCCCTGCCCATTGCAGGGAGGCAGAAACTACATGATCTTCGAGTTCCCTTCCAACATGAGCCATTCTGTGATTCAGTGTGTAACTAGGAGTCAAATACTGACAGGCAATTAATCACGAAGAGTTGCAACGAGTTCCCAATGGTGTCTGTCTCACTAGCAAAAGTAGATGATCCCACGAGGAAGCCATCTCTAGGTTTAAATATTTAAATGCTTTGAAAAACCTGACTGTAAGTGCTTAAATTCAGGCACCCAAGTGTAAAATGATAGGTGTCTACTAATATGCATGACTAGCAATTATGAAAATAACTTTGTCCCATAGGAGAGAGAGGATTTTAAAATTCAGGCATGTGTGTGTTTTCATATAGGCATACACAGAAACATACATTTATGTTCAAATATATGGAAAAACATTCGTGTGTAAGTTTTTTACAGAGAAGCTTTGGCAATGACAAAACCCCAGCATATTATATTAGCACACTCTAAGAAAAAGCAGGCAACAGCATCTTTGACAACAATAACTTTGTATGGGTTTGTGATTACTGGATCCAGCCAGCCACAAAATTCACACTGAGATTTTTGTCTTTTTTGTATTGTGTCACAGGTTATTAACCTACCTCTCATGAAAAAAATTCCCACAATCCTTCATGAACGGTTTTGTTGCAGTGAGCAAAACTGATGATTCCACGGTTCCATATGCTGGCTTACTTCAGAAAGCAATTGTTCTTTATAATGATCACAAATGGCAAAAATTGAGACTGGTTCATGCCTTTTAAAATTATTGTTTTGAGATAAAACTGCTTTCTTCAGTTTAGAGTCTATTCTCACACCGCAAAAGCTATAATTTGAACTACACGTAAATAGACGCCCTACATATTTCCTATCTAATGTGTAAAGGTCCACACCTCCTCCCATTCCACAGTCTTGGCAAGCCCTGTCTCCACAATGGCAATGGTCCTGCTCGCCCAAGTAGCGCACTGCTGGCTTGTGGGCAGGTGGGTTGCAACAGCCTGCTTCACTTAATTATCGGATTTTTACAACGCCATTGGAAAAAATATTTAGCACAAACATGCTGTCATTTGTTCCGGAATTTGCTAGTTTTGCTTCTGGTTTTGTAATCAAATAGGGGTAAATGCAAGCTATGCTTGCATTGACAAAGTCTCTGGTTATTTATTAGGAAGCAATTAAAGCAGCTAAACTTGAAATCTAAGCAGTGGGTATGTACTCACCTAACTCGTGCCAGTTTTCCTATGCCAGGTGGAAAATCATGAAGCATGGCAGCAAGACACAGGCTGAAACAGCCACTCTATATTTCAAGTAAACACTGCAAGACACAGAGCTTCTTTCTTCAAAAATTAATAAATAAATGGACCAAACCACTCCATCTCCACAGGTTTCTACAGCATCCAGCATACTCTGATTGCCGTGCTACACAGCTGGCAGCTTGTGCAAAAAACCTCTGGAGAGAAGAAAACACACCTCAAAAGCCCAATCCGAGAATTTGTGCCTCGCGATGCTGCGCAACCCCTACCAGTGCCAGTGGTCCCAGTTGCTGTGACTTTGTCCTGAACTTCAAATTCAAGATTTCTTGTTCACCTGCTGCCCCTCTCTTTCCAAGTGCAAGGTTGGGGCAATCCCCGGTATCAATATAGACTGGGGCATGAACAGATCAAGAGCAGCCCTGCCAAGAAGGACTTGGGAATGCTGGTGTACACAAAGCTGTACATGGGCTGGCAATGTGCTCTTGCAGCCCAGAAAGCCAAACACATCCTGGGCTGCATCAAAAGCAGCGTGGCCAGCAGTGGAGGCAGGCAATTCTGCCCCTCTATTCTGCTGTGGAGAGACCCCTCCTGTGTACAGTTCTGGGGTCCCCAGCACAGGAAAGGCATGGACCTGTTGGAGTGGGCCCAGATGAGGGACATGATGATGATCAGAGGACCTGAAACTCCTCTCCGAAGAAGACAGGATAAAAGAGTTGGGACTGTTCAACTTGGAGAAGAGAAGGCTTCAAAGTAACTTTATTGTGGCCTTTCAGCACTTGAAGGGGGCTGATAAGAAGGATGGGGACAAACTTTTTAGCAGGGCCTCTTGTGATAGGACAGGAGGAAATGGCTTTAAACCAAAAGAGGGTAGATTCAGATGAGATTTAACAATGAAGATTTTTATAATTAGCGTGGTGAAATACCAGCACAGGTTGCTCAGAGAGGTGGTAGATGGCCCATCCCTGGAAACATTCAAGGTCAGGGTGAACAGGGCTCTGAGCAAACTGATCTTGATGAAGATGTCCCTGCTCACTGAAGAGCAATTGGCCTAGACGACTAACTTTAAAGGTCCCTTCAAACTCAAGCTGTTCTATGATTCTTGCAGCTATGTAATTATGTGGGACTTGCAGCTTGCGTTCTAGGAGAACAGCAGATTCCTAGGCTCCTAAAAAATAGAAGTGGCGAGGAGTTATTCCTTAAGGCTTAAGACAATAGAAGACTCCACCATTTACAGGACTTCCACAATCCCACCTCTACAGAGCAAGGCTCAGCACTGAGGGGGCAATGCTGGGGCTGGGGCTGGCAGGGCTTACCCTGTCCCTCATCCTCTGAAGTGGAAGGGGTGCACTTTGTCCCAAAAGCCCAGGGTATTTCAGTAAACACGAGGGGTTTCCTTCTCTGGGACACCTGGGGAAAACCCAGCCCTAGATGATCTGCACACTGCAGCCCGAAGCTCTGCACACAGGGGCCATCAAGCAAATTCTCCTCCACACACCAGACTGAGTTTGTTGGAGGCAGCAGCCACTTCCCATAAATCAGAATCCCACATCTGACATAATAAAGAGCCTCAGAGGGCCAACACTATTATCTCTGGAAAGCTTTCAGCCTAAGAAATACTTTATTCTATGTAATGTACACAAACCCTTTCATTAAAGGAGGGGAGAACCCTCATTTTCAGCCCAAACATCATCTCTCACTTATTTTTATAACCCAGCCAGCATTTTCTCTCTGGCTTTGTTCTTCTTTGCAGCAGTCCAGAGAATCACAATGAATTGTCAGAAATCCTAATTATACACTTCAACAACCACCACCATTTAATTATATAGTATTACCAAACCATGTCCTACTGTGATTAAACACTAAATATTTTAATTGAAAGGATATAAAAAGCCCAACCACAACACAGGCTAAGCAAAGACTGCTGAGTATCTGAACTGTATATTAGGCAAATATTACGAACAGATCTGAAGAACCAGTGTGGTAAATTTTATGAAAAATCACAGCTTTGCAACAGCTTAAGGTCCAGCCATAACAATGTGGTAAGAATATCACACCAGTAGAGGGTCCAGCATCCCATAGGCTATTAGATTTAAAGACAAACTCAAACCAGAACAAACCTCAGGAAGTGCTGGTGCTTTTAAATAACTGTCTGGAATAAGAGAGATGTGTCTGTCCTCAGTTACTGAAAATCAAGCAAGGGATCACTCAGTGCATGTCTCTGGAACTCAACCCAAAAATCTAATTAGGCTGTTCAAAAGATATAGAAAAACGATAACAGTTAAAAGAAGATAGAAATTATGTATGAATTAAAGACCTGNTATGAATTAAAGACCTGTTCAATGACAGGCAAGACAGCCATGATACATGACAGCAAAGAGCCTCTCTCAAACCCTGTCTCAACAAAGAAGAATTTAGACTGACTTGCAAGAAGAAACATAGCCAGATCTATAGGGAGATCAAAGCCAGATCTTCGGTTTGTGAAACAGCTTCCTAAGACAACCTGAAGATATTCCATTCAATGATTTAAATAAAACCAGAGGTAACAAAGCTTTAGCAAAGTCACAGAAGGGATCTGTCCTTGAGAATTGTGCCAGATGGCAGAGTAATGCCATTTTTGTCAAAGTCCAGGTCTTCCATTCTGAAATAAATACGCTTTCTAATGAAACATAGATCCTAATTGAGATTATATAATTTGATGACTAATGTACATGATTTTTAATCTTAATTCAATTTACATTCGACTGAAAGGATGGAAAAAGGTAACACAGCAAAGTGTATATTTTCTCTAACGTTCTCTAATTTTGTAACACAGTATTTAGGTGTTAGTGACCCTAGTAATGGTGTTAACTGGTAGGCACATGAAGTGGTTAACTCCACGCTTTGTGGCTTTTGAGATACATTTCTTGAAGAGGGCAACATGATCCCTTCCATGGCTGTGAGGGTGGTAGGTGCCAATACCCCCAGCAGTGACACCTGTGCTGCAGGGCCACTCACCAAGGGCTTGATGAAGTCATCCAGAGCACAGGTGCAAAAATGATGCTCTTCACAGGAAGTTTTCACCTGTTGTTTTACCAGCTTCTGCAACTTTTAACATTAAGGGCAATGCTAGAAACATTGCATCACTGTTTTAAAGAACAAGAAACAATGGAAACTCTGGCCGTGCACAACAAAGCAACATTTCTGTATCCACTGATGTAGTCAGAAATGCTATTCCAGTTAACTACAGAAATTAAATTTTTTACATGCCTTCACAAATTAAATGGAAATATTTGGCAGCCATCTGTTTCATGTAAGTTTCTGTGCACACATGAGGTGGCTGAGGCAGGTCATTCATTTAGGAGCAATGTAAAGCACCATGTGTCACAGCAAATTGTGCTTTTAAACTCTTGTAGCTCATACAAATTTAAACCGATTTTCACTTGGTAGTCAGAAGCACAACCGGCAAGCCCTTCTCATCAGGATTTTTTCCCTCATCTACTACCTAGTGGAGCAGAACAAAATAGGGTTTCAACCATACTTGATAGCATAAAAACTGTATTTACCTTTTTTTGTTAGGGAAAAATACAGAGGTACTTTTGATGAGGTTTTCAGTGGGAAAAAAAAAATTGCCTGTGACTGAACAAGGATACCCAACTTCATGCAGAAAATCAAACTTGGAGGTGTATCTGAAACTACAAGTTTTGTTACATGTTCCAGCTGGAATGCTGCAATAAATCCTGGTATTAGCAGAATTGAAAACAATTAATCAAGATTTCAAGCCTCAAATGAATATATAGAACTTTTTACACCCTTTTCTGGATTTAGTGGTAATGCTCCTGTTGCCTTCATGAAGAACCACTCTAATATAAAAGTTACTCCTTCTCCAGCTGAAAAGTCTCTCTGAGATTATCTGGAATTTAAAAGACTAATGTGGACAAAAAAGGAAGAGGTGAAAGTGTTTCTATCCATGCTGGGTACTTAGCAGTTACATAGGTCTCTTATTTGGAAGGTGACCCCAAAAATGGAGAGGACCACAAGGAAGTAGAACCTCAAAAAAAAAGTGAGTTCAGAAAACAGTAGGTATAAAGAAGCCTGCTCTACTCTTTTCGTTATGCAAATTGCCACTTCTGATTAGCCTTTTCCCTGTGATATCAAGAATGCTTGGCTGAGATACCAATACCGAACCGAGAAGAAATGATCCCCATAGGCACTGCACTGAACATTGCTCGTGGTCACGAATTCACTGGCTGTAAATTCATTCCTACTCTCCTGAGGCTATATGTTCAACTACAGGAGAGAAATTATGTCTAGGTATAAACGCTGCTCCTCTGGAAGTGTGCTGCCTTACTCCCCTCAGCTGAATTGAGACTCGGCATTAAATCACCTCCAAAGGAGAGGAACTGTCAGGGCCTGGATTTATTTTTCACCTCACTGCCCTTCTAAAACCACTTTCTAAAGGTAGGGCTTTTTTCACAGAAATATTGCAGGCTTGATGGCAGACACAATAAATCCTATTTCCATCATCCAACCTAACCAACCTCCCCCTCTGCCTCCTTTTCCAGAATCTTATCTTTTCAAAGTGGAAGTTTTCCTCTGTGAAGCTGGATCTCTAGGTTAAGGAAGGACTGTGACCCAGTGCAGCTCCCATCTTTCAGTTTTCTCATTCTCCTCTCCTCTTTTCCCCCTCTCCTGTCTCCTTGTGTCCTGTAGCATCTCTGACTCCTGAGGTCTCCCTAACCCAGGCTCACTCATACCTCACCAGCATCCAATTTCCTGGATAAAACACAGACTTAGGATGAATTCCTCAGTCAACCAGAACATTTTTTTCAAACACTTGTGCCAGTGTGTGATGACTGTGCAATGTAAAGAGCAAACAGCCCTGATAAATGGATTTTTTCAACCTCATACCATCACAGTTTCTGGGATTTTTCCCTGCTTAATACTCACCCTTATCTAGAGAGGAAATTTTTATTCCATAAATTACTAGAAGTTTCCTGTACAGGGGTGGGAGTGTAGTTGGTGAACACAATTTGTGTTTTCCCTCCTAATAAAACAATAAGCAAATTTGCACCATCTTGGCAAATGCTGGGAAATGGTGAATTAAATCTGCTTGTTACAAGTGAGGAAAAGCCATGCAGAAGGACATCCAGAGCCCTGCAGTAGCAAAGATAAGGAAGTAGCTAACAATTAGTCAACAAACATAGTACCTGCCTACATAGCACCTACCCCCCTGCCTTCCTAAGGCAATGCAATCACCGGGTTAAGTAGGTGAAAACATGACTGCAATCATGAAAACACAGAAGCTGACAAATCCATTAAATGTGAAAACCTTTGCTACACTTTCAACAGCAACAATAACAACAACAACAACAACAACAACAATAGTAATACCCGCCAAAAGAATTATCTTCCTGAAACATATATTCCTTGCTATAATACTTTTCTTGATAGCTTATGAAATTGTGGAAAACCAAGTCTTCGCAAAATATTTTTTAATGGAGCTTGGGAGTTTTAGCCTCTCTGTCTTCAGAGCAGTACAAGGGGAAGGCAGTTGCCATGAGGTCAGGGTCTCCTGAGATTCCACATCTGCAGATGGAGGACTAAGAATCTCAGAATCACAGAATCATTTTGGTTGGAAAAGACCTCTGAGTTCATTGAGTCCAGCCTTTGATCCATCCCCACTTTGTCAACTACACCATGGCACTGAGTGCCACATCCAGTTGTTTCTTGAAGACCTCCAGGGATGGTGACTCCACCACCTCCCCTTGGCGGTCCATTCCAATACTTGACAACCCTTTGGGTGAAGAAATTCCTCCTGATGTCCAACCTGAACCTCCCCTGGCAGGGGACATAGCTTGAGGCCATGTCCTCTTGTCCAGTCACTTGTTGCCTGGTAGAAGAGACCGATCCCCAGCTGGCAACACCCTCCTTCCAGGTAGTTATAGATAAGGTCACCCTTGAGCCTCCTTTTCTCCAGGCTAAACAACTCCAGCTCCCTCAGCCATGCCTCATAGGACTTACAAGACTTTTAAGTCTGATTTAAAGCCTGACTTAGGTCAAGACTTAAGTACAATTTACTCATCTTTAGTCTGGTAAGACTCAAGTCTTACCATGCATTTCAGGCTCATTGCTACAAGCTTTATCAGGGGATTGAGGCTGACAGTGAAAGGCTTAAACAGAAAAAAATAATTTTCTTACCCAGAAGACTAAATAAAAAACTTAGAACTTTTCACTATAAATTTTATGTGCTTTAATGGAGAGAAAATCCCAGGGCATTTTAATGAAGAGGCAGAAGGCATAATATAAATCTATAGTTACAAGTGGGAATTTGTAAATTTTAATTCAGACAAAAAATTGTAAAGGAGACCTTGTTTTTTTTTTTTTCCCCCTAGTTGACACGTAAATATGCTATTAAAAGTTCCTGTGAAAGGTACAACCTTATGCAATAAAAACCCCAAACCCAAATATTATCATGTGTTTCAGTGAAAGCAATCCCAAAGTAACTGAAAATTTGGAGGACAAGTATCCAGGGAAGAGGGAAGAAGGAAACTAAGTGAACTCAAACAGTCAAGATGTCTAAACTAATTCTGGAAAATTATTCTGCCAGAAGTTAATGCCAAAGACTCTTGGACTGCAAACCTACCTATCTGCTTTAGAACTTTCTCATTGGTTTCAACGTTCTTCTACACTTGTAACTTTGTATCACACTTTTAACTTTTTGAAGAATGTTGAAGTTCTCAAACAATGGCTGTAATAATCAGTTTCCTTGTTTTGATATAATATACCCCTAAAAATACAAGGAAAATGGTCTCTTTCTGTAAAAGGTGTCAAGAACTTAGAAAGCTAATAGAATTGACCATGTTTGTGTCAAACCTGAATTTGCTTTTCCACTCTTGTTTTTTGTTGTTGTTGTTTT
>VYZQ01043530.1:18128-46945 GCA_013400655.1 Mystacornis crossleyi
CTGTCCCAGGCCTCTCTTCTAATTCAGCTAGTCAGCTTGGTAGATACCAGACACTTAGGAACCAGGCTGGGATAAATTAGCCCTCTGAAACCAATTTGAATTTTAGCCAGATGAGGTAAAAACTGCATGACTCATATACTGTGCAATAACTCACTATTCAGTTATCTCCAGTCTCCTGCACAAGTCCCTATCTCCCCCCTCACAAACACCCTGAGAACTTTGCAGGTCTCTGACACTCCACCTGCCGTGCCTATCACACACTGAAGTTCCCCTGAACGAACAGATACACAGCTAGATATTGCACAGTTCCTGTTGGTATCCCACCTCCGCAGCAATTCCAGCTCTCCCTGTGAAAGCTTGTGGGATGTGAGGTTAAAACTTCCAGAAAGCTTTCCTATAGGCACTTACAACGACGTGTTAATTTTCCAAGTTGTTTCAAAGGGGTGCATATCAACGGTTCATTCCTTGCTGGTTTATAAATACATCTCAGATTTGTAACTCAGGCTGAAGCTGTCATTTAGTCACACAGGTTCTTCCTTTAAAAGTTTCTACAGTTAGCTTTCACCACATTTTTAGTACTGAAATTTTGGACCCTAGGTTGGCCACCCCTAGACTCAGTGATTAAAATCCCTTTGCCACTGGATTCCTTACATTTTTTTCTGACCTCTTCCAGAAGAGGTCCAAGGCAGCTGCTACCTCCTTTTCCCCCACGTCACTTCCTCATATTTCCTGCATCCCTCTGCTATGTCCCACTTCCCCATCTCCACAACACACACATGGGTCTGTCAGTAACTCCAGATGTCCTGTAGAGTCATCCTCCTCTAATGTCTCTCTTCTCACACCCTGGCCTTCCCCTCCCTCCTTTCACTTGTAAAACTTCTGATGCACAAGGGAATCTCTCCATCTCTCAAGAGCCAAGCAGCACCTGGTCCTTGTGCAAAGAGCCCCAGACCTGCTCCATGACATTCTTCTTCCTCCGACTCCCCTGCAGAAATCCCTGGTGGCCCCAGGATTCAGTGGCTGCATTGCACATGAGTCTGCCACCTGGTTGCCTTCTGGGTCAGCTCATGTCACATACACCCTTGTCCTTAACCTGGAAACAATTCTGGACAGGGACTGTACTGAATAAGTTACTGTTTGAGTGGTGTGACCCAAAGTGTATTATAAATGACTTGGTGAGAATAGTATTTATAGCTGCTCCGCCTGGAGTCTGGCAGTGAGGGCTTTTGAAACACTCCAAAACAAAGTTTGCTAAAAACCCACCCCTCTAAACTTCCTCCTCTCTCAATCCCTGAAAAAGCAGGAGATACAGTTAACCCACCCATTTTTGTGGCAATACCACTTCAACAAAGGCTCAGAGGAGTATCTGCCTTCCCCACAGAATATCGTGTCATGTAAGGAGGCTGTGACAGAAACAGATGTTGACTATTTATCAAAAGGAGGTTGCCACCATGCTGATACACTTGTTATCTGAAGGGTGCAGTTGTCAGAAGTTTTGTACAAACTGCAAGCCCACCTGGCTATTGAATGAGGACACATCAAAGAGGCGCTGAGCCAGAAACAGCCTGACATGAAACCCGTATTCAGCACCACATTCTTGCAGATGGCAATATAATCTCCAAAAAGATGCATGAGGATACGGAGAATATGTCTGTACAGCATAAAATATCTGGCAATTGTGGTGGGTTCACCAGTCTATGGGTCATGGCTGAAAACCCCATGAGAGGACACAAACTTTGGATAATACAGAGGAATCAGAACTACAAAGCAGCTCAACTGTGAGGTAATTGGTTTTGCTCATCCAATACTGTCTTCTTTTAAAATATTGCCAACTAAATATAAAAGGCAAGAGCCCAGTCATGTAGGAGGGATAGGTGACTGTGTTTCAGCAAGCAGGGAAGGCAGTGTGGGTAACCACCAGAGCCTGACAGCAGGAAACCCTGTAACTGAGGAGGGAGTAAATGCAATGGCTAAGTCTGTAAGCAAAATTAGAGACGTGGTATAACTGTCTGGTGATGGTACTGGAATAGTTTATGCTGTTTCTGCATCCATTCATTGAGCAACTGAAATGCAAAAATGAATTGGACAGTACAGATGAAAGGATGATAAAAACTTTCCTTAAAATGAGGGGTTAAAGAAAATGTTTTTTTTTTTACCGAATTTATCAAAGGTGAGGCTAAGCTGACTTACTCATGTTTTGTTCATATATGAAACCCCTTCTGACAATACATGGCTTTCAAATAAACAAAGACATGATAAAAGCCAATGTGGTGGACAGTGAAGTTAAACATATTCCAAGTAGACACAAGCAGACAATTCTTACAAGAGATGATTAACAATTGGAAACAGTGAAAAAGACAAAAACAGGATTTTCTGCTGCATGAAATGTTAAAATTAAGACTGGATGTCTTTTAATAAGGTATGCCTTAGCTACAGGAAAAAAAAAATTATGGGCATTGTTCAGAAATTCTGATGTCTTGTATTTTGTAAAAGGTCAGGCTTCATGATCATAGTGGTGCCCTTTCATTGTCAAGTTATGAGCCTATGCATTTTTAAAGCATTCTGCGCTCTTGAAAACCATTAATTGCACCAAACTATATGACTATAAAAAGGAATTTTGATGGAAAGGCTGAAGAGGGTATCTCACAACAGCCAGTGGCCAGCTGCCTGTGCCTATGGAAAGCAATTCAACAGCAAAGAGCAAAGATATAGATACCCCATGGATAATTTGCTGAGTACACAGAGGCTGCCCGAGCCATGCTAGGATCTTCCTTGGGTAGAAGACCAGAACGGAAAATATTAATAATATGTCATGCTTGTTCCCTTAATGCATTTGAAGAGATGTTTTTCTGAATTCAGTTTTCCTGCTGCACCAGGAAAGTCACCCCAATTACCTCTCTCCTGCTTCTAGTACCTGTGCTTCAGCTGGGACTCGTGTTTGGGAAGCCAGGTGTGTCAGGCCAGTCACGTTCAAACTGTGCCCGAAGACCTGGCTCCTTCCACCCTCAGACACGGGGCGAGCTCCTACACAGGCATGTGCACCACCAGGGAGCACCTTCAGCTAGGGAGCTCCTGCCACAGGAGGAACAAGTGCATTTCTCTTGGGAAACCTGGGACATAGCAGAAACTGAAGAGGCACCAGACATGTGGCAACTGATGAGCCCCAGTATGCTTTGGTGATTTCACTTCTCTCCCTCTCTGGCCCCTCAAGGAAGGGTGGGGAGAAACTTTTCTTTTGCTGTTTCAGGAAAAGAAAGTATTGTGAGGTATAAGGGTGAACCATTTAAAAGGAAACTCTGAAACAACACAGAGAAAACCTGCTTTATTAAAAAAAAATCCATCCCCACAACTATTCCAACATGTTTCAAAGAAGTCACTGTGGATTAATGATGTTTGCAACCACTTTTCTTAGTACACAGTTCACTCTCTCCTTGAACACTGAAACAGCTTTCATCTCACCTTTCAGCTTGCTGTGAACTCTTGTAATTAAGGAAAGAATATTGACATGGTGTTTGGCTTTTTAAATAATGCCAAGAGATGCAGTTTCTTTATATTACTCCGCTTGTGCAGTATTAGCAAAACTCCAACCTCCCTGAGAAAGAATAGATGACCTGACTGGGGAAACTGAGAGATTTCCTTTGATGCCTCACAAATGCACCATCCTACTGCTCGTGTATCACTGCTGATAATGTGAAACGCAGGGCTGGGAGCCCAAGCTAACACTGAGCCTGTCCCTGCACTCCCAGCACCACAGCATTACTGCACCTGTCCCACTGAGTATGGGCACATCAGCTTAGCACCTTTGTTTTGTGTCCTCCTGTCTGGTATGATGAAATACATCCTTCAACACTTAGGCACCCTTTAAATTAAAAAAAAAAAGGCTTCTCCATATGCAAGTTTTGAGAAAGCTTTTAGAAAGGCACTGGCAAAATGTAAAATGGATTTTGAAATTATACAACATTCCTAATCCTGAAAAGTGAGGTGTCACTTTTGTCTTCAGGTTTAAACTCAGAGAAGGCTTTGTCTACAGTTATCCCACTAGCTCTGACAAGGTTTAAAACAGCATTACCTTCATCAGATACAACTGAGTTCCTCCTCTGAAAAAAAAAAAAGGAAAAGGCTTTAATGATCTTCAAATATCAGGCTTTCTGAGGACCATAAGCCAAAATCTACTTGATTTTCCCCCTCAGCCTCCCTGTCCTGAAAAGCAAACTTCACATCTGCTTGTTATCAGTAGTTATCTCACAGCATGCCTCTGAATCATTTAGAAAACTCAAAGCACATGTTTATCCCTGCTGAGGAACCAGTCATTATGATGCTATTTACAGGCCCTTGGTGACCCAAGCTCACTACATGGTGTAGAAAACTGCCAAAGATTTTGTCTCAGGGGTTCTCACTGCTGCTAGGTTTAATTACTTACCATCAGCTTTCAGCCAGGAGGCTGCACTCCCTCCTTTCAAGCTGCATTGAGGCATGCTTGTGTGAGGACATGTGGGAAAGCTAAGATAAATCAATTAGACATATGAAGCATGTTGCATGTGACTTAAAGCACGTTAAGTCCTCATGTGGTTACTCTTATTCAGAAGAATAAAAAGGCTTTCACCTTCCTGTGCAGCCAACTTCAAAGCTGCACCACTTTACAATTGTAGTGTGTTGTTAAAAGCAATGAAGGGCTAGGAAGAGATGCCAGCAGTCTTGGGCAAATGCATTTAAATCTGAAAATGAAAACACTGATTGCTTAGTAATGTGGAGGGATGATGTCCTTCTGAGACCAAATGTGCTTCTCCCAAGACATTGTGCACACAAACCCCTCCAGAACCTTTCTGCTTAGACGGCCAGGCAAACCTTACATTTGCCTTAGCACAAGGATAAATAACTGTGTCACTACAAGATACTCAAAATAAGACTACTTTTTTTGTGGGACATGAAGGTTCATGCAAGTCTGCGCTTCCCCTGACTGTACAGACTCAGCAGTTTTGGTCAGTATTTTCAATATTCAAGAAAACCATTTAAAGATCTGATCCTACAGCCAGTGTCCAGTTTGCAAGTGCTCCTTACTACCCCACAGAGAACATCTGCAACCTCAAACCCAGACCTTTGCCACTCCAGAACCAAAGGGTGAGAATATTGGTTCCTTGTGCAAAGAGCAGAAACCTCTTCATATAATTCTTTTTAACCCTTCTGAAAATCTGTGCAGGGCTAGCCCCACATGTCATTTTTCATGATTTTGAATCAAAGCAGAGCCCTATGTTTTTTGTTTTTCATTGAGTAATTTCAGCAGGGAGCCCTTTTTTTTTTTTTTTTTTTGCCTAGAAGTGTTTCAACAAGTTAAAAAATTTCTTCCTAAAGCCTTAGCAGCACTTCAAGAAACAGAAGAATCCCAAGACCACCTCCTTGTCTCATTTTGCTAAAGAGTCTTTTGAAAAGGTAACAGTATCAGACAGGGATGTTGCAGCTTTCACTGCTTTCAGAGAATGTCTTCTTCGCAGAGAAGTGACTTACAATGCCAAACTCCAAGTCTTATATGTGAAAACCCATCTGAGGCTACTTGCTGTAGCATATCTGTGTGACGTTCCAAGTACAGACAGAGCCATCTATGATAAATTCTGTGCAGAAGTTGTAAGGTGTCTGTCATCTTCTTAATTAAACTACACTGAAACATATTAATAAAAAAACCCAACCCCAAACCAAAAAACCTTCAGCAGACCGAGAACAGCTGAGTGTCACCAGTATTCCTGTTCCTGCATATGGGTAAGTATCTGCAGCTGACGACTTCAACCACACGTTCTGCAGGCTGCCTTGTTCCTCGCTGCTGGAGGGATGTTTATGTATCCACTCACATGCGTTGTGCTCTTTAATAACATAATATACAGAACTGGGAAAATTTAAAGAGAAAGCACTTGGCTACAGCTAGGTCCAAACCTAAGCGATGTCAAACCTAACTATGCCTCAGTTCCTTGTGTTTCTGTCACCAAACTAGTATAAAATTTGACTAGACTTAACATTTCTGGCTTTATCTTGAGAAAACCATGGACACTTGGGAATAGATTACAAAAAAAAAGCTTCAACTGCAGTACAGTGTGACACTGTAAAAAAAAAAATCTAGAGGCATTAAGTGTATACAAAATATCTGTTCTGCCCCATAAATAGATATTAAAAGCTTGGTTAACATTCCACAGTGCTTTGACAGAATGGACTTTGAAGAAATCAAATTAGAAATTAAAAATATGTATGCCATTTATTTTGCTCATACTAGTGCCATAGGTGCAGTTCAGGAAGTGTGAGGAGCCTGCTACATTACTCAGAGGTGAACTGTGTATTTCAAATCTGCCTTCATTTAAGCAGTGCAGTTCAGTTTCCCCTGTTTCTCCAGTTTCTGGCTCACATTTGGACTAGACTGACTCTTTTTGCTGAAGCGTAGCTTGACTTGGGATTCAACTCCAGATGTGTACATCACTGACACACGGGAGGGAAAGACAGTGATGCACTGGAAATGGTTGCTTCTGCTGCTGGTGAAGACTGCTATTCTCTCCTCATGCAAGAAGCTCGTGATTTTGAGCTAACCTCCTGGTTAGGTCCCCACACAGTATTTGTTCCGCAGAAGGCTTTAGAACCTTTTGTTCAGGCCCAGGTCCTGGCATAGCTAGCCAAGGCTTTCCACTTCCATTTAATTTTTCTTCAAGCTGTAATTACTGCAATGCACTCCAGCTTGGAGCTACCCTTGAAGATCAGTCAGAGGCAACAGCTGCCACACACTGTGGCTTCCCACTTGCAAGGAATTGCTCACCACAGGCGACATGTCACAACAACTCTTTCAACACACTGTACAGATTTGCATTTCTCATGTTCGAAGTTGCATTCATCTAGATTAGCAGAGACCTGGGGAAGCTGGCACCACTGTGCTGGCTTGCTGAGGCTGGAAAACCAAGGGCTTGGTTCACACAAAGATTAGGCCCTTTGGGGTCCAGTGTGTTTCCAAGCCTTTTAAAGATGGACCTCACTGCTTTTGTCCTGTCCTTTGCCAGTTCTTTACTCCAGGATCATCCTGAGGTCACCTCCTGCACTGACCTCATCAGCAGGCTCCTCTGGTGCCCCTCTGCCTTCCCCCTGTGTCCCTTGCTGTATCCCTGCCACACAAGGATGAAATACAAGCTAATGCCCCTGCAGAGCTGGCTATCTGTGCTGTGCTCTGCTTGCTGCTGTGTCTCGTTGCACTGGGCAGGAGCTGGCAATCTGTAACTCAGGCTGGGTGTATGGTGCTCACCTTGGGAAATCGGGATACGACTCGGAGAAGGCACTGGGCTCAGCAGTGTTTCAGGTATTCAGCTACCACCTCAAAAGGTGGGATGAGGTTATCTGTAAGGTGTTGTGCCAGAACCAGAGAGCCAAAGCTGAGCCACAGCTTCTCAGGGCTGTACTTTAGCCTCCAGCTCACCTAACTGCAGCTCCTAACACCATAATGGAAAGCCTGGCATAGCTACGCAGGGATAGGGTCATTCAGACTACAAACCAACCTCTTTTGCATAAGAATGCAATCATAACTGCTTGAATTTAGCTAGCCTGCCCTTGTTTCGATCTGGACACAGCCTGTTTATACTGCTTAATTGTAGTCATTCCTGTGGCTTTGTTTGTTTGTTTACAACAGTACTCCAAAGTATGGGAAAACGTTGCAAAAGTTTCAAATAGCAAACATGGCAGTCATTCTTTAACCTAATGTTTATAGTTTATAGGAGGGCTTCAACATGCATTATAATATTGCAAAACCCCAGCACGTCTTTTCATAATTTGTCAGTATAAATCTGGGGACAATTTATGCAGTGCTGAGAAACAGCTACTTCTGGTACAGCTGTAAGTTTTTGCAGGCACACAAGATAAATCACTGACTCAAAGATGATGGAAACACTACCAAGAGTTTCAAACAAGTTCACAATTAATTAACATCTACCATCATCAAAAACCTGTATAAGCAATTCTGGAAAACAAAACAAAACAAAANCCATACAAAAAAATTCGGGGAAAAAAAAAAAAAAAAAAAAAAAAAAAAAAAAAAAAAAAAAAAAGGATGTGGCAGCACCCTCCTGTTATGTCCCCACACGGCATTTGCATCAATGAAGGATTTACAGCAGCATAACACAGTTCCTTGTTTTTCCCTGACACAAATGGGTTTTCTGAAAATTTCCTGAGCTGAGTCCATATGCTATATTTCTCATGCTTTAGTTTATATATTCCGAAAGTGTCTCTTTTTCCAGGATTTGTTGGTCTTACCAATATATCAAGCTAAAGAATCTCGACCTTTGCATAGTCTGGTTGGAGCTAGACCTGTTCACCTGAAAAAGCAAAGGTATGGCATCTAATTTAGCAAGAATCAATGGGACAGTTTAGGAATGGGGAGTTTGAGGAGCTGTATGATAGTTAGGACCTCCAGTCCAACAGAATCTGAAGAGGGTATTTTGCTTCTACATTCACTAGGTATATACATTTGAAAATTTTCCTTGCCTTCTAATACACTGCCCTAAAGCCTACAATTCTGGTACCATGAGACTGGAACAGTTCTTGAAGTGGGACATCTTTCTTTCAACAGCAGGTAAGTGCTCTGAGACATACCAAACCACAGGATCTTTCTAAATAACCTCCTTGTGAATTCTTTCAGGTGAGATGCTCTCTCCATACCCTTTGATCTTGTCCACCCTAAATTCTACATTTACACTGTGCAGACAACTTTTTGCTGTTACATTGATGACATTAACTTACAGTGCACGGTATATTTTCTACAAGGCATGAACATTTAATTCAAGGTATCTGTTCTCTGTTGCCTGAACCTGGAATTTTAACTCAGAATTGCACAGGGTCTTGCCTTGCCTCCTTTTGCCCTTTATTTAGTGGAACCTCCGTGTGTTGAGATTTGCAACTTCATGTTCCCCCTCAGTATCGAGGGTTTCACTGGCTTGTGGTGAAATATCCATCTCACACTTTCTTTCCTCTCTGTTCACATCTGGAGCGAGGCATGATGTCATCAGCATAGTATGTCATCTGCCTCATCTCCCCTGGTAAAAATGAGAAAATTTGCTTGATTTTCAAGCATTCATTCAAGAGTTCAAATGCAACATGAAGCTGCTCGGAGTGTCCTACCCGCTCTGGCCGGCCTGATTAATCTGCACCATCACACAGCTCTCTGGGAGGATTTTAACAGCCATTGCCTTGTTCTCCAAAATGAAATAACTCATTTCATTCACAAATTCTTATTCCTCTTTTCCCTTCCCCTAGCCTCCAATCACATTTCTGTTCCTTTAAAGGTGAATTATTTTTTTGTTTCCAGCAGAAAGATGGCCCCTTTTCTGTTTCAATGGGACCCAGGCCTTCCTGCCGCAGCTGCTCCCTCCTGGCCAGCGGCCGACTGCTTCATCGGAGCTCAATCTTAATGTAGTTTATTTTTCTCTGTCTTACTTGTTTCATTCTTTGCCTTTTCTTTGGGTTGGATCTCTCTTAATCAATCTCAGTCCTAGCCCTTTTCCCTTTCAATTCAGCCTTTTTTGCTCTGCTGGGTTTGGGGTAAAGGAAACAAGGCTTCCTTAGACTGATTTGCTTACTCTCTTTTTCCTGATTTCCTTACCCTTCTCTTCCTCTGCCAGTGGGGTCAGGAGAGCTCTGACCTCGGGTAACAGTGCAAACTGGAACATTTGTGATTGCAACAGAAACTATTCTTTAATTAATTAAACAATCCAAAAGTTGCAGAAGGAAGCCAGCAGGGCCCTGCTGCCTGCTGGGACCTGCTACACGATGTCTTACATTGCCTTCCAGGCTGAAGTTCACTCTCACGGGATGAAGTCATGACTCTGATACAACCCTCCTTGTCAGGCAACAGCAATACAAGTCAAGCATCTTTATCTATGTGTATTTGTTTCTACCTCTTAAAAAAAAAAAAATTTAAATTACCCCTTAAAACTCAAGTTGTGTTGCTGCAAACCCTTACGTTGCTTCACATGGCTTTTGTTTATACAGCTGAAGAGTCACAAAGTTGATGAACTTGAAATACCCGAAGAATTCTGTAAGAAATTATTATATGAAATCTTAACTGGAAAGAAGTAGTGCATATGTTTGCTCCTACGGAAGGCAGTAGGGCACGTACCATCGAGTCCTACGGAAACAGAATGCAGCCCTGCAGTTTCCAACTGAAATGTTTTGTAACTGTATTGGCCTGAATGGGGTCTGAAAATTTATCATATGTATAAAAGAAAGAAATTCTCTTTAGGAGGCTTTTTCATCTGTTTAACAGATGTTCATAAAGATTGAGCCACGCTTTCTAGGAGGGTTGGGGCCACTGAACCATGTAAATGATATGGGGAAAATACAGGACAATGTCAAAACACCATTTGCTTTTAAGGTGGAGGGTTATCTCACCAGCTCTCAAGCATCGAAGACAACTTTTTCAGCAATGCCAGCTGACATAAAATTTAGGGCTGACCATTCTGATATAAAAACATAGTGACTGGAAATCATGAATAATCCATGGAGAAATCCATGTCCTTAACTCATAATCACATTTCTTTAGATCCTCAAGTTTGCCACATGTCTTCAGTAGTCTTCTTTTATGAGTAGCCACACTCCATCATGCCATCTGCAGAAGAAAATAACTGCATTTAACAGAAGCCTCTCTTTATTTAGAGCTGCAGGGGGAACTAATTAAAGGTAACTGAAACCACAGCTGTTAAAATAATTATATGGCATTTAAACTATTTTGGAAAGCTCTCATTGTTTCTCAGTGTGACAAAGCAGAGTCAGATTGGAAACCTACCATCACCTTAAACAACATACTTGTGGTAAATGATGTACCTAGAACTCCACAGGATACTCCCTAACACAGGCATGTGTAGCATCCATGCATGTTTTATGTATACACAAACACCCCACACATCATATACAAATGGAGCTTTTTTTTGTGCTCTTACTAGCTGCATGTAGTCTTCTGGACTTAGGAGATGGAAAGAGGTACTGGCATTATACAACTGTACTAAAGAGATGCCCACATTACTTTGCAAAGAAAAGCATTTTATAATCACACATGGAACGGATTGTTTGGAATTAAATACACCAAACATTATTCAACCAGTCTTCAGTGAAAAAAAAATTTCCTTCAATCATTTTCATGTAAGAAAAAGACTTGGACTTCATATGCATATATATATATGTGTGTGTGTATATATATACACAAAGAATGACAGTATTGAAGCTTGAAAAAAGAGTTTCAGATGAGGTTTGAATTATTCCAAACTCAGGGCTCAGTGGGGAGCTCAGATTTTACATTTGCACAGGGATGCAGCTGTCAAAAAGAAGTAAAATCAATTGACAAAATGCACCAGCAAACTAATCTGATTGTGTCATTTGGAACTTACTCATAAGAAGTTCTTTAAAATGAAGAAGAGGAAGGATGTGCATTTGAACTCCCTTCTACTTTAATTTGTTTCTCTCCAAATGATGTTCATCATCATGGTGTTTCAGCCTCTTTTTAAACTGATTATTATAAGCAAGTCTGCAAAAGGCAGGCATTATCATAGAGTGATTCAAAGGTGGACCTGGCTTCAATTTTACAAGCACATTCTTCTAACACTCTTTCCAATGTTTATTACAGGTCATACTAAATGTTTTGGGGCAACAACTTTTCCCCAAAAAAGCCATGACAAAGTGCAAGAGCGCAGAGCACTCCACTGATGGTGCACATACTCCCTAGCCCTCCTAAAACCCAGCTCCTTTGGTCTTTCTAGAACAAAATCCCCATATCCATCTCCAGTTGTTGACTTGTACTTCAGTTTTGATGAAAGAGAAATGTGGTGGTCTACCATAAAGTTACCACAAAGTTTATCAACACTAAGCTCAGTTTGCTGACAGTCCTGCTCTTCTAAGCCCAGCCAACATGCAGATGAAGCGTTCAGCTTCACAAAACCAAAGGATTAATAGTCTGTTATAAAAAAACCCCAACGAAGTAATGATATCCTCAGTGACATCTTAGTGCAAATACTATTTGAAAATAAGCATGAATACCAGACATTAAATAACTTCCATACCGTGGAAACAACATATTGTCCCCCTGGAGATGCAGAAAAGGAGATGAGGCCAACTTCTTTGGCAGGATATCAATTGACAGGGCAACAACCACATTTACCATTTTAAACAACATTTGGTCAGCAAACATCTATTTCTAAAAGACCAAAGTACACATCTCCAACACAGACATTACTTTTGTCATCATATGTGAATGTGAAATATGGAAATCTAATAAAAACATAAGCAGACTCTGAATGATTTTTTTAAAAAATTGCTTCGAAAAAATACTAGGCACTAAATGGATTTCAGGGATAATATATAATAAGATATACCAGAGCATCCAACAACTGGTTATGTCTTGAGTGAACTAGAAAAAGGCCGTAATGAACAAAGACAGCCAAATGGTGAGGAAATATGTAAAGAATGAAGCTGATTTGTTTGCCATAACAGATATTGCATAGGCCAGTGGGTAAACCCTCAGAAGGCCTGACTGAAAGCATTCCCTCCTTCAAGCCTGCTGAAGGACGGGGATTGCCCTTAGGAACATGCTCAGCATGAAAGCAGGAATTTCAGTTAGTCAGGGGCTGCAATGGCTCTTAAGTGCCGTAAGAAATATTAGGTGGCTTAAGGAAGGATTGAGACCCAGGTGTGACAATTTTCACAGGGTCATTTGCCTCAATAATTTTTTCATGAAAAGTTTAATTTAAATTTTCCCATTGCCCTCTTGTACCTCATCTTTTTTCCTTCACATAGTGAAGGAAAAACAGCCCAGGAGCCGGGATGTTGTCCTGAGATGGGCAGTGTCCTTTCATTGGCTTTTAGTGGGGCTCAGAGTAAGTCATGCAGGCACAGGCTACTAAGGGCATTATATCATCTAAAGATCCAGATGCAAACCTCCTGTGACTTTAGAAAGTGCCTTAGCAACTAAACCTTGTTGAAATCAAAGAGGGTCTAAAGGGCAAACAGAAACTACCACCCTGTGACTTTGAAAGCAAGCATGAATTAAAAATACAAAATTTCTTCAGGGTCCTGTAGTCAAATAGTCTGTCAAAGCAAAAGATATTCTGTACATTTATTTTTCCCCAAAATTCTCTCTTGTTGCTACCCTAATGGACCCTGTGTGAAAGCAGGAAGCACACAACCCTAAAAGAGGTGTATGGAAGCTATAGATAGACTTCATGAGGCTGCTCTCAATTACAGCTGAGCTGGAAGGAGCACAAATGAAAACCAGACTGATAGTCTGGCTATTTTATATCTCATTGAGACCTGAAAATTTAGATAGTTTCAAGAATATCACACATGAAGTTTGATTGATAAACAGCTCAGAGACTGTGTGGTCCCAACTTGTAGTCATCTTCATTTTGGCCTGATTGTAAACATCCTTCCCTGTCTCGGATGGTATGTGGGTCACATCAGTGGAAGGATATTAAATTCACCCTGTTGGTGCCCTTTCACATCTAATGTGTTAAGAATGACCCTGACATGCCAGAAGTGTTGACAGACNGGTGTATGGAAGCTATAGATAGACTTCATGAGGCTGCTCTCAATTACAGCTGAGCTGGAAGGAGCACAAATGAAAACCAGACTGATAGTCTGGCTATTTTATATCTCATTGAGACCTGAAAATTTAGATAGTTTCAAGAATATCACACATGAAGTTTGATTGATAAACAGCTCAGAGACTGTGTGGTCCCAACTTGTAGTCATCTTCATTTTGGCCTGATTGTAAACATCCTTCCCTGTCTCGGATGGTATGTGGGTCACATCAGTGGAAGGATATTAAATTCACCCTGTTGGTGCCCTTTCACATCTAATGTGTTAAGAATGACCCTGACATGCCAGAAGTGTTGACAGACGCAGATGCCAAATCATGGTGTTTATGAGCTGCTACACAAGACCTGAGCCAAGTTTGGTAGAAACCACCCCTTCATTTTGCTGGCTCATGAGCCCACCCAGAGTAGCTGAAAACCTCAGACAGTGTTCTTTTCTTATGGAATGAGAAAATGCCACACTGAATTGAGAAACTAAGATTGACTTGGACTCCTGTGCCAAGATCTTTATGGTTATTTCAATTGCCTTTTTAATGGAACAGCAGATAGTTTCCATTTTCCTTGAGGCCATTTGCAAACAGGAGAAAGGGTCTGAAGAGTGAATTACAGCCTGTGCCAGCAGAGAAGATTAAGGTTGCCAAGATACTATGATAAAAATTATGTTACTTTTACACTAGGATTTGGGATTGGAAGCATTAAAAGAAGGCCCTTAACAGAGAAACTTGGAGGCTATCCTCATTTTCCTTGCTACACACTGTTCATAGCTGCCCCTCTTTGTAGTACAATAATGATTAGAATAGAGAAGCTGTTGGGTTTAGTTTGGAAATCAAGCAAATATCGATAAAATACCAAGACGATGTGGTTGAATGCATCCTCTAAGTTACTAAAAGTGGAGAAAAAGTATCAGTAAGACTGATAGCACTGAAATGAATGCATAACACTTGTGCAGAGGTAAGGACTGGCACCACTCAGAAAATGCCTGGTAGAGGACACACATTTGTTGTACAAAATATCTCATCACTCAGCTCTGCGTTCTCTCCATCTCATCTCATCTCATCTCATCTCATCTCATCTCATCTCATCTCATCTCATCTCATCTCATCTCATCCCATCTCATCCATCTTTCCTTGTATTTCAGCTACAGAGCCACAGCAGTGCTGATCAGTGTAAAGTCTCACTTCAAGTGATAGAGTGATAGCAAACAGTCTTATTTATGTGTCACTATGTGAGACTGACATGGAAATATCCGGGCATTCTCCATGCTGTGCTAGCCATGCCCACAGGCTCATGGACAAACAAACTGAGGCACTGAAACAGACTCTGGCCTCAACCAAACTCAGACCCTATGAATTACAGTAGGTGAGAGTGATGCTTCTAAACTTTTATCTACATGACAAAACAATATTTGACGTCTTTAGAAAATCGTCTACAAACAAAAAAGATATTTTCCTGTTGAATATCAAACTGTGAGGCTGGGATCCTGCATGTATGAGCAAATGATTAAAACAATCAAAAGGACTGAACAATTCAATTATGCAGTCAGTCATACAGCTGGTTGAGTAACCAATGCATTCAGAGAGAAATATTTCTAAATAAGAAGTAAAAATAGTGCCAGTATTTCTGAGTAAAGAATCTGTAATGACTAACTTAACCTGTAAATCAATTCCATTAAAAAATGACTTGGATAAATTTGAAAGTCAAAGGAAATAAAAGACGCACGCAGAAGTTTGGCATTTAAGCAGACTCATAAATGGAAGACACGTGGCCTTAGATGAACAACAAACTCCCTTAACATGCTGGTTTTCTAAAGAGAAAATAGCTGCAAATATTCAAGGTGTTTTCAGGACAGGCTGCTATGGTTAGGGTCTTCACTTTTGCAAAGTAAAAAAAAAAAACAAACAAGACATTGTCTATAGACACAGCATTATGCAGATAAAGCAGATTTAGGAGTGAAAATTCCACTTGCTATTGAAACTACTAGTGTCTTGCACACCAAGGAGAACATAATCTCAAAAAGCATAAACTCCCTGCAATGGAAAAGGTGTAAAACAGCTGGCAGGATATTCCAGGCTTATTTGTCCCCCTGGGCTCCATACCCCACACCCTCACCCATGGGCCAGAAGCACCAATAAGCCACATCCTGGGCCCCTTATGATGGCAACACCTAGCACCGATGACTTCCAGGCTGGCCCAGGTCTGTAGCCATGGGCTTGCTGGAGGGCACAGAGTCAGTCCATACTTCCTGCACGTGTGCTGAGCCTCACGGGCACAAGGAGGATGGGTCTTACTCAGCCAGATGAGTAGTAGGACTAGAGAATCTTGAGAACTTGGCCCTTCCCAACTTAAATAAGAGAGCTAATAAAGAAAGCAACAGTGACTCTAATGTATGGTAATAAATAAAACATATTCGAATGGTGGCAAATGAAAAGGGTTGATGAAGATTAAAGAAGAAGTAAAATTGTAATTGTAAGTAGCTGAGCTTCCGCTTCATACAAAAACAAGAGAGACACTGTGAGGGATGCCATATTGCACTTGGCTCCTGTCCTAAAACAATTCCACATTATAAATATTTGACACAGCACTTAAGACTATTGCCTCCACAGGATTTAATGCAGTATAATGTAACACATCTGTTAGCTACCCACATGGCATGAAAAGAGCGAATGGGGAAAATAGGAACAAAAAGTTCAAAACCATATTGTATACTATTACATCTGTGTTGGTGTTGATCATGCTGCATTCATTACCTACTGAACTAGGACAACAGAAAATGTTTCACAATACCTGAACAGCACAATCTTGTCCATTGTTTTTTTGATCTGTGAGACTACATCAACCCTGTTCCTGCCTTTACTTCCTGTACTCCTGGAAAGTACCATGAGAAGTCATGACTTGCATGGATACTAAATCTAATGTGAAAAACTGGAGTACCTGCAGCAGCATAAGACACGTAAGGTCAAGTAACTTGGGGAAATGCACCTGCTTTTTATGTCTTCAATTTAAGTATTAAAAATCTGCTGTCATCAGTTTACACAAGCTCAAAAATTGTAAATTGAAGAGACGTGTTCACCAAGTTAATAAACCTTTTTGTCAACCCCACTGTAGCTAAGTGACGCCTTCTTGCTCTACTTTGAAGAGTTGCAGGATTGCCATACTTTGACAGTTATCTCCTGTGTGAGTTCCTCTGCTCAGCATCCTTCCTGCTTACAGGGAAACCTTTCTTCAGGGTATCTTTCTCAGGAGAAACTCACAGAGTATCTTTCTTAAATTGTAAGTGCTGTAGTCAAAGAAAAATGTTAAAAGCCACAGGTCATATTAACAAGTAAACAAACTAATGTGCAGACAACACATAAGGGTTGACATGCACTTTTGTCACTGCAAGTTTGTCAGTCTGCTGGTAACAAACTCCACATCACCTTTTTGTTCTCCAGATAGCAACTCAGATTGGTTTTGGAGTGACCACGCACTGGAAAAGATTGCCTAGGAACGTTGTGGAGTCTCCCTGACTGGAGATGTTCAAAACCCATCTGGATGCAATCCTGTGCCATGTGCTCTAGGATGACCCTGCTTGACCAGGGAGGTTGGATCAGATGTGGTCCTTTCCAACCTTACCCATTCTGTGATTCTGTGAAAAGAAAGCTACACTGAAAAAGTAATTACAGAACAAACCTTTGGTTTTCTCATGGTTCCATAATAAACGTGCCAATCTCTGCTCTGTTCCCAAACTTAACAGTTAAAAAACAAAACAAAACATAACATAACAACAAACCACACCAAACTAAACAAAGCAAACAAACAAAACCCCCAACAAACCAAAAATCCCCCGCCCCCCCCAAGAAATTCTTACTGTGGGACAGAGTTTAAAATCTTTCCAAAAGATGGAGTCTGTCTTCACTCACATTTTACTTTCATCAAAGCATTTTCATGTGGTGGTAGACCCAACCAGGATTTTCAAAGCTGCAAGCCAGCTTAGATGCCCTTTGCACGTTTGAAAAACTCAGTGTTGAGCTCCAGAGAGACCGTGCACAGTCTGGGCACTGCTTTATGTGCCTGTGCTCCAGCACTACCAGCTTGGGGCAGCCAGAAAACAGGAGGTGGCCAGGAGACACGGTTGTGTCAGGCTCCCAGGTGCCACCAACACTGACTGACCTCTTTCTGAGAGTTCTGAGAACTCCTAATGGGTGCACTTTGGTAAGCTCAGGATCTCTGTGACCGTCTTTCCCCACGTCTGAACCACAACATTTTGTTTTCTCTGAAAGCTGCTGATGAAGCAAACATTGGGGTGTTTTTTTGGAAATTGTTTTGGCATTTGTCAGAATATCAAAATGAGTAAATCATTTAGCAGAGAAAAACAGATCTAGGCACAGTTTTGCATACTATTATCTTGACTCCTCTACTGTTTAACTTTTCATAACTATGCCTCATCTGGGAAAAGTCACAAATCTGTTGTTTGTGGGAAGCTAGATAATTAGACACTCTAAATGACAACTTACAAACTATAGCTAAAAGCTAACCAGACTAGTAAACAGGAAGTGCAAGACTGATTTTTGCTTCTTTACCCAGAGATTCACACAGATGAAATAAACGCTTAATTCTGACCTTCTCTAGCAGCAGTTCACAAACCGGGGGTGCTTTGTGAAACCACACAGCTCGCTCGTGGAGCCATGTTAAATTGTAACACTTCCCAGTTTTGTTTGCCTGCAATAGTCATCCCTCCCAGAAAATTAGTATGTACTGGTTCATTCATCCACAGCTTGGAGATCCACAGGTTTCAGTCAGGTCTAATGACCAGAAATGTATCCAGTGGTTCATAAACAATTTCCCACTCAAAAGCACAAGAGCCTGACTAGGCAGCCCCTTGAGCCAACAGCACACCTCCTAAAAAGAGCTAAGAAATCAAGGTAACAGCATCCTGAATAAAGTATTATTTTTTTTCCACTGGTAAATGTTTACATTTCCCCTAACAAATAACCCAAGCATATGTACTTGGTTATGGATGAATTTCTGATTTCACAAACACTGTGGGCAAATCCTGTGGTCAGAGGTTGCTAGGAGCATAAATGCGTATAGCTGCCTGTCATCAAGTCCTCCTTCCTCTGTAGAGGACATAATTAAGAGTATATCATTCACCTCTTTTGTTTGAATTATGGATGGACCTGGCTGAGAGCAGCAGGAATGAACTCAAAACTTGGGTCATGAATGTGAATGATTAGAAGAAGGATCTCAGCTAGTATATTTGATCTCCTGAGCTTGGAGGACAACTTGAGCAAAACTGAACAGCTGAAGTTTTTCTTTAATTAGCCTCCAGTCTGCAGTGTATGGAGGTTCAGAGCTTAAATAAATTCTTACATAACTCAAGGTCCTCTTTTCTTTTTCCATCAATATTACTATTTCCATTGAAAAATATTTAGGTTTTAGAAAGGAGGGAAATGTGATAGTCATTTATTGCCCCCACACTGCTAAGAAATTCCATGCTTTTATGTGCAGGAAGCATTGTGTTGATGTTGGCTTCCCCATGAGTTAAAAATCTTGTTTAAATGTTGCAGAATCTAAATGCTCTTTGAGGTTTTTCTGTGTTGTTTTATGGAAAGGCTTCTGCCTGATTATTTACAGATGCTGTCTCTGAGAAAGCCAAAAATAGTTCTTTACTAATTCAAAATTTAAACTAGCATTTTTATTATTTTATTGTGTAACCAAGGAACTCTGCTCTGGGGTCCCCAGTTCAAAGAGGAGAACGAGCCCTTCGGCTCGCTGTTGGCATCACAAGCAGCGACATTCCCGTTCAGCCAACAGCAGTGCCAAGCCTTGGCAGACCGCAGGATCCTCTCCAGCAGAACTGCAGCCTCCAAAGCATTTTGCAGCACAGACTCCCTGGGCTACATGACCATGAGGGACTCGCATTGTTTCAAAAGTTACCTCTCCCACAGTAGCGCAGGGTGTTTAAAGCAATTTTAGGAATTATGACAGCCCTTCAAGCCATGCTGCTTTTCCATGGCCACTTTGGCTGAGCATCAGTAAGGGATTTTTTTCAACAGTTCATGAAGTGCTAAGATGTATCTTGAGCTTAACAAGCAAGAAATGTCACTGAGCCAGCTCAGCAAGCAAGCATTTCGTCAGATGAAACACTCCTTCAAAGCTTCTCTTCACTTCTCCAAGGCTAAGGAAAGTCGTGAACACAAACGTATAGGGGGAGTACCCTTGTTAAAGAGAAGCCAGGGAGCTTGGATCTCATCCTTGCCAGTCTAAAGACAGATTTTACTCTTTATTCTCTCAGCAACCAGGGCCAGAAGAGTTGCACTTCCCTTGCTGCCTGAAACCATGGCTTTTCAATCCTAGGTCCTGTATATTCCTGGCTGGTGGGTGGATTCACTGATCTGGAGACCACGTGCTAGACTCCTCCCATCCTATGGATATGGCAGCCTCAGCAATCCTGGAAAGGGACTGGGGGTCAGCACAAACTAGCAATAGGAGAGACAGGTGGGTAACCAGACATCACTTCTGCCTCACCCAGAGCATGGTTCAAAATAGCCTTCCTGACCCACGTGAACTCCTCAGCTTCTCCAAATGCCTGAATTGTGAGATGGTTAGGAGGGAAAGTGATGTATTAAAAACTCAGCATTGCAGTAAACAAGAAGATATGTTACTGTTTTCATTATGAAAGGTTCTGCATAAAATAATTGTTGATATAACATTTGCAAATATAATTTTCTGCTTGTCACCAGGTACGCACACCAGCTGAAAGCTGCTCCTAACTCAGTTTGCACACTTTCCTACTGCAATGTGGCTTTGAAACAAAACAGGAGCTGTTTGTGAACGACTGCTTGTCTCAAGCCACAAGTAAAGTACCACACAGATACAGGACAAATCTGTGGGGTTACATGGTACATTTGTCTTCTAACAGACTGGCCTTCAATCTGGATATCTCTCAAACACAGGACTTGAGAGGCTTGTGTTTATTCCCTATAGTTTAACTTTTCATCTGAAAATAACATAATGGATTTTCTGAAAACAGTATCAAACACCCCTTGAGTGATTTCTTTACAGACTTCTTTAGTTGGTACAGAATTTCCAGTTAGTTGTTATGCAGTTTCATTAGGAAAAAAAAAAAAAGGCAAAAGAAGACTTGGTTGCACTTACTCCCCCCAGCTGAAAATTTCCTTCATCTCAGAGAGACATAACCACCAGAGATAACTGGAGAACTTGGTACTGTGACAAATAAATTAGGTTCTTACTTACATCCAACAAAATACTATCATTTACTTTGAATGGCAGAAACCTTTTGACTACAAGTAGCATTTTGAGGTGTTAACTTTTTACAAACTATAGATTTTTCCCAGATATGAAACCACTTAAGAACCAAGATCACATAGTCAAATTTGATCTAAAATTGAGTTCTCATCTTTCTTTCCTGAAACACATTGGAGCTTGCATTCCTACTGGTTCTGGCTGGATGCAACTTATCTCTAGCACTGATACAACTGGCATCTGCTCCTTCTAAATGTGGAATTCTTCTACAGGGAAGACCTGTATGATGTGTTTAGTTATGTCAAATTTCTTAGCCATAGCACAAGCTGGCCACATAGTTACTTCTCTTATCCCTTACACCACATGTGGAAAGATAACTTACATGACAGATAATTTGCACTGTAAATTGGGTTTTCATGGCTTGCTATGTTTTATCCAATAATTTTACATGCTCTAGAAATGTCTATAAATTTTCAGTGCGGTTTCCTATCACTGCTGCAATTTAAGAATCTCCCACAGTAACCCTAAATTTTTAGTAAGTGTCCCAAGATTTCTGGCACTTACCTCTTCAGTTATAAATCACTTGTTCAATGTGTTTTGCATTTTATTTCCATGCTGGGGTCACAGATCTCAGATACAGTTGGGCAAAGTTACCTGGGTGCCCCCCACCAGCCTTGCTTTGTCTCCAGCTCCATTGCTTTCTGCTGAGGTCTGTGGGCTGCTGTTCTCAGAGGCAAAGAAGCACACAATCTGTAAACTTTGTGTTTTCTCCTCCTTACTTTTTCAGATGGAGATGATGTGAATTTTCCAGCACAACACTGGCATTCACACTAGTGCTGGAAGATCATCAGGACCTTTCTCCTGTACTGTATCAGAGCACAAATTGATTGGTAATTGCTCTACATGTTCCTCAGAAACACTGATCTGCCATGACCACAAGAAAATTTTTTGCCTTGGTTTCAGTCTCATCTCCTGTACCAAAAGGATGATGACACACATTTCCCTTGTTAAAAGATCAGTGATGACTGAGAAATGACCAGTGAATTCCTACTGTTGTTAAGGAAAAGATTTTCATAAAAACTCTTAATCTCTCCTCACCTTGTTGATGAATATGCAGCTTATCCATGACACGATACACAGGAAACCAACATAATTGTGCTGAAGACAGTATGATTTCTCTTTTTCTAATAAAAAAGAGGAGTGACTAGCAAAATTTTTCTTTGGCCTCAGATGTCTTTAATAAGTCAAATGGATGTACAAGATGTAACTGAGCATCTTCCTCTGCAAGTATATGTGGTGAGAATGGCATTTTCTGAAATATGGTTGGATAAAAAAAATCCCTTAATCAGTTTTGAAATCCAGTTCTGAAAGAAAAATTGTAGGATAATGGCCTCTGATGAAACAATAATAACAAAAATAATAATGATATTTCCCTAATTCTACCAGTATTACTTTCATCATCCTTGCATTCAGTAATTGTGCCTGTTGGCCTTAATTCCTACATTTCACTGTGCTGGAACACATGAGGTATAAACTAAAGCCCACAGCTATTTCTTGCTTATTATGCTGGTTTGGGATGGGGTAGAGTTAGTTTTCTCCATAGCAGCTGATATGGGGCTGTGGTTTGGATTTGTGCTGGGGACAGTGTTGCTAACACAGGGAGGTTTTCCGTATTGTGAGCAGCGCTCATGCAGAGACAAGGCCTTTTCTGCTCCTCACACCACCCCACCAGCGAGCAGGCTGGGGGTGCACAAGGAGCTGGGACGGGACACAGCCAGGAGAGTTGACCCCAACTGACCACTGGGATATTCCATAGCATGTGGGATCATGCTCAGCATATAGAGCTGGGGGCAGACGAGGGCATTTAGACTGATGGTGTTTGTCTTCCCAAGTCACCGTTACATGGGATGGAGGCCAGCTTTTCTGGAGATGTTTGAACCCCTGCCTGATCAGGGGAAATAAATGATCTCCCAGATATTTCACAGAAGTTCACAGAACACTCTGAGTTGGAAGGACCCTGCAAGGATCACTGAGCCATAAGTGAATGGCCTGGACAGGGATCAAACATGTGACATTGATGTTATTAGCACCATTCTCTAAGCTACTGAGCTAATATCAGGTGGCGAATTAATTCCTTGTTTTGCTTTGCTTGTGCACAGCTTCTGTTTTCTCTATTAAACTGTCTTTATCTCAACCTACAAGTTTTCTCTCTTTTATGTTTCTGATTCTCTACCTGATCCTTCTGGTGGGGAAATGAGTGAGCAGCTATATGGGGCTTAGCTGCCACCTGGGGTTAAGCCACAACACTTACTAAAAAACCAAGAAGCTTCTTTTAACAACCACATCAACAAGGAAAGCTTGCACAGTTGACTGAAAACTGTATCCTTTTCATCATTTTTATGGTGGAATAAAACTGCTACTTTTGACCCAGTGTATTGCACTGATATCAAGAACATTAAGTACCAAATGTAGCACTTAGCTTCTGAGGGATTTTCTCTCCCTGCCTTTCAACTTACACATTTATAGGTTTCCAGGTGTTAAGAGGAAATCTGTCCAAAATTGAGTACTTGAGCACAGTTACCTTGGCAAGACTCGCACCTAGCAAGAGCCTAAAACTGATCCTTTATTAGTGCACCTCAGTGGACTGAATTTATTAGCAATCTGAGCCTCCGTGCAAGCCACACACTGGATGCAAGTCAGTCAGAAAATGGGCCTGGTGCTTGGTAGGGTTGGGGATTACCCAGCCTGCCCTGGACTCTGCTGTGGACACTGAGCATCTCTACCCTGGGTGCTGATGGTATTGTTTACTATGTGTTCACGTGTCCCTGTATTGCACCAAAGTTACACAAGCAGACTTGTGAGTGCAGCATCAGCCACCTGCACGATGGGGCGTTCCTGCTGGGGTCTGCTTATAGTGGTCTGTCTGGCTCTTATTGTTCTGTTACACAGAGTCAGAGGATTCCCCAGGACTTCACATCCATTCTGTGACAAAACAGAAGCACCACCCGGAAGTATTTTCTGTCTTCTCTTATTTTGGGCATATGCTCTCTATAAACTACAAAAATCTCCTGCTCTTCTGTGCCAGGCCAGGCTTTATTTGTCATTAGTCAGCTCCTGTATAACCTCAGCATTTCTCTCTCATACCTGGAGAATGTTAAGCCAGAATTAATGACACGTGGCTAACAGGCATCATGGCTAATATGTCATCAAGATTATATCTCCCAAAGCAGCAGTCTCTGCTGAGCATCATTCCTTGCCTTCGTGACTCAGCCGTACTCTCCATGCACTTTACTAATTCAGATTATGTGTAACATCTTTTGTTATTTAACACTAATAGGATTCAGTTGAACAATGCTTAATTACATCCAGGTCTCCTTCAATGGATGGCTTTTTCCCTCTGTCAATGATCTAATAAGGACTGAGACATACCATAAAATGGAGAATGAATAATGCACACGGAGGTGATTATTATGCTGTGGTGCTCATGATAACAGCTGGAATAGATCACTGGATTACTGAAGCTACACGGACTTTGGGATACCCCCTGAAAACATTTTCAAGAATCCAGAGTTTCTCAGTGCCCAGGTTAACATACCTGTCCAGGTTGCTTGATCCTTCTTTCCAAATGACTGTTTCCTTTACACCATTTACTACATTCTGAGGAAGGTTATTTAATCTCATCATGGATTTATCCTCATGAAAACTGGGACAGACTGGAAGAAGTCTGCAGCTCACCACCATTCTTACATAACAGTTAATGGTGGATCCAGGACACCAAATTCTCTTTTATCAATACCTACTTAGTTTGGTTAGCCATGACAGAAGTCATCAATAGGCATGAAAAGCATTATACCTTTTAGACTGGTGAGATGGATCAAGTGAAAATTCCCCAGTTTGACAGAGCTGTGGTCAAATGGGGGGGACAGCCCCAAAAGCATGGCTTCAAGGCCCCTGCTGTTGAACCCAGGCATGAGAGGTGGTCAGTCTGCTGCCCACCCTGTCACCACGTTGTCCTGAGCAGAAGACGGTGGACCATAAGTCATGATGCTGGAGGTATTCACTGTGCAAGTCTCTGAAGTGCTATGACCTCCCCAAAATTGCTCTGGATAGAAAAGGAAATGGTGCATGCCACCCACCCAAACCCGTAAGGTGTCAACAAGGGTTTAATTTACACAGAATTGGCCCATGGGCTACATAACTCAGTTTCACCCCTCTGCATGCACAGCCAAGGACAGTTTTGCTTCGTTAGCACTCAGCAGTGAGCGCACCCTAAACTCTACAAACCTTCCCCACAATTCAGTCCCTGATCCCCTGGGTGATTCCCTAGCTCCTCTAAGTCATCCAAAAGACTTTGGAGAGGAACACAACAGGTCAGCCAGACTCCTTCTGTACTTCACCAGAAAAGGCAAAACACTCATTGTGTTTACACTACTTGTTTCGGGAGCTGAGGTGCACAACACCTCCCCCAGAACGCTGCAGTCCATGGATGATTTGCAGCCAGTTCCTGGACCACTCTGTAATGTGCCACAGGAGCCCTCGATAATGAAAGCAAATGCAGTCAGCACCCACCTGACAGCACCCAGCAGGTGTTTTTATGTATTAACCTGCTGAATGACAGTATAAAAAATTCTGCATCATACAGAAGCATGATCTGTCCAGTGTGCTTTCTTACACCCCTCCACATCACATTCAACCTAACTCAGACAAAAAAACCCCAAACTAGGCAGAGTTGATGGACTCAGCTGCCTGAATAATCCAAGGGAAAACTTTCATCAGATTCAGTGGGCACCCCGCCTTTCTCCACAGTGATAGGACAAAGATTTAATTGCTTATTATGGATTTCTGTCACGAATATCTCACTTGCTTCTTCAGTTAGCTTATTTCTGCTGAAAACAGTCTAATTACATGAGCCTTGGTAAACATACTACAATAATAAAAAAATGGCCTGTGCCATCATTTCAGATGATAAACAGAGTAAGTTAAATATCAGAAAACATGGTAACTTCAAGGTTATTCTTCATCAAAAAAATGTCTTCAGCAGATTCCACCTTCCTTGCCTTCAGAGCGTTTCAGGAAGAAACAATATCCCTCTGCTCTGGACAGGTCACACTCCTGTTTTGTCACAGTTGCGAGCACTGGTTCCACCCCTGGAATTTGTACAACCTGAACTGGTTTGTTTATATTTGCTTATAAGGAGCCGAGTTAACTCTCACAAATGCTTATGTGGAAGCACAGTGGTACCACAGAAGCCTCAAACTTGCCTAACTCCTGCCAGAGACATGTTGAAGTAGCTGTAATACCTTCTGTGATGCTGCTGCAGCAAGGAGTCTGTCAACAAGTCCTTTTTCAGCATACAACACTCCAGGCAAATACAGCCCTATCTGTGTGGGACACTGAGCAGTTTTATAGCCGCAACCGCATCACTTGATGGTAAACCTCTCCTGAACTGAGCAGAAGAAATGAGAGTGTTACATCCCTCCCCCTCCTCCATCCCTGTGCCCTATTCTGCAAGTTTATAGAGGTTTTTATTCTCTAAAGCACAACTTGGATGCACCTAGAAACCATAATTTGAGCTCTACTACATATTCTCTTGGTGATTTTTTAAACTGTGTTCATTAAACTCACACTGTATTCTGATGCTCAAAGTGGAAAAAAAAAGGCAACTGGAAATCTCTTAGTAAAATGTCCCTGCGTTAGTTCCAGATTAGGACGTTTAAATGAGGTAAAGATGATCGACACATAAAGATCCTCCTTGGCCTGTACCAAAAGACCTAGAGGTGTTAAGATAAAACAACTCAAACAAGTAAAAAAAAAAAGCGCTTATGAATTTGCTTGCAGAATAGTTGCACCTCATGTTTACTAGCTGCTTACAAACAGGGCTAGAAGCCCTTGCCTGTTTTCAATAATTTTTGTGGAAGGCAATATAGATGAAAATATGCTTTTATATGACAGCTAAGAGATGAATTAATTTTTTTATTGCTCATAAAGACTTGAGAACTTAGTCATCCACTAGGGAGGGCTCTCCTGGAATCATGGATGCTCCTAAAATGCTCCTACTGTCTATTATTTTTACTCTTTGAATCTCAAGCCTAGAAGCCAACAGATGTGTGAATTCCTGCTGTCACATCCTTCCCTTGGCTTGCAGATTTTTACCCACTCTTTGCTCATCTCACCTGCTGAGACCAGAAGATCTTGCACAATTCTTAATACAAACTTTTTGTTGATGAATTTCAGACGCTATGAAATAAGCATCATGAGTAGCAGCAACAGCCCATCATTAGGGCACTGGAAAGGGAACAGTTTAACAGTTTTTCACTGCAAGCATGAAACATTTTACTCAGATTTTCTCAGATTTTCAGATATTAAATACATAGTTCCTATAAATGGAGGGGCAGTCTGCAGTGTATTTTTGAGCAGGGCACTGCTGAAGAAACCACAGTAAAGAATGTGGCACTTTTTTTGGCAGAAATTGAAGCCGGTGGAAGTTTTTACTAGAATAATGTGTCTGTGGAATAAGGCAGTTCCATTTGAAAGATTTAATATTTACAAACACTTTCATATTTTTCTTTAAGGGAAGCTAAAATAAGCTGTGGCTAATGTTTAGATTCTGGATGAAGCATAATGAACAAGCATCAAAACATTCTGCAAAACTGAAAAATTGCACTACTCAATTGAAATGTGTTTATTTTGAGGTAACTAAAAGGAAACACTAGACAGTATTCCTAAATAAACCACTGTGACACCCCCTGCATTTCTGGCTTAGGAGCCCAGCCTCCTAGTGAAAAATGAGACAAATTTATCTATTCTGTTTTTCCCATGAAATAAAGAAGCAAAATTTAAAATCACACCAGAATAAAGCAGAATAGCTCATTCAATCAGGAATTCTGAAGCTGCTCTTCAGCTGAAGACCTCGAAATGAAGTTGTATAAGCTTTTCCAAGATGATCCTTTCTACAACAGTCCCTTGGTAGGGGAAGCTGGGTGGGAATCATATGGTGTCTTTATTCAGAGCAACAAAACAAAAACTTGAAATGCCAGCATTTTTTTCTGGGACAAAGAGTCAAAAGTTTCTGACAAGCTCTAATATTAGAGCAATACATCGGCATTGCACTAATTCTGAACAGAGGTATTTCCGTATAAAAACAAACTTATATACTTGGAATGTAACACCAAATTCAGCCCTGTGCAATGCAGTCCTATTTGCAGTATGTAATCCCACATACGAAATCTAAATGAAAGAAGCATTTGATGCTTTGAAACCTCCATATCACAAATAGATGGGCCATGAATCAGGGTGAAAACAGACAGATAAAACACCTTCTCTGCCCAGTCTTTCACTAAACTCCTGAAATAATTGCTAAAAGTGATTATTAACCGGTCAGCCTCACCTCCAAGCCTGGTAAGGTCATGAAACTGATTGTCCTGGAAGTTATGTTGAAACATATGGAAGAGAGGGAGGTGATTAGAGACAACCAGCATGTCTTCACCAAGGGCAAATCATGCCTGAGTAATCTAGTGGCCTTCTCTGGTGGAATGACTGCATTGGTGGTACCTCACCAGAGGGAAAGGATGCCATCCAGAGGGACCTGGACAAAGTCTAATGAGTGGACTTACATGAGCTTCATGAAGCTCAGCAAGATCAAGTGCCAGGTCCTGCATGTAGGCCTGGGCAATCCCCAGTATCAGTACAGGCTGGAAGGTGAATGGGTACTAGAACAGCCCTGCAGAGAAGGATTTGGGGATTCTGGTGCATGAAAAATTGGGCATAAGCCAGCATGAGCCACACCCTGGGCTGCATCAAAGAAAAATGGCCAGTAGGTTGAGGGGGAGCCATTCTCCCAACTACTCCTCTCTCATGAAACCCCATCTGAAATGCTGCATCCAGTTCTGTATGTCCATCCAGTTTCCACAGTACAAAAAGATATGGAGCAGGTCCAGAGGAGGACTAAAAAAGTGGTCAGAGGACTGGAGCACCTCTCCTATA
>VYZQ01043535.1:3680-18318 GCA_013400655.1 Mystacornis crossleyi
AGCAAAGAAGGAGCAGGAACAGGAGCAGGAGAGAAGCAGGAACAGGAGAGGAACAGGAACAGGTGCAGGAACAGGAACAGGAGAGGAGCAGGAACAGGAACAGGAACAGGAACAGGAACAGGAGAGGAGCAGGAACAGGCACTCCAAAAAGCCCTGTCCTGCAGGAGGGCCTGGATTCGAACAGATCTAATCAGCAGTTCAGGCAGGGCTGCTGTCCCCAGCTGGCCACAAGTGTTTACAGACACAAACAATGTGCCAGTGTTTCCCTGAGATCCATGCTGATAAACTCGGGAAGGAAATCAGCATTAGGAAGCAGAACAACAAATAATTGCCATAGACCAGTACTGCAAAACAGCCAATTTGGCTGTGATTCAAATGAAAAATTACTATTACTCGGCCTTCATTTGCTATCTTCTGTATCAGAACCTGTTATTAATCATATTCCCAGTTTAACTCCAGGAATAATACAGTTTAATACCCAGCAGGAAGTGACACATTGACATAATCACCAAAGTGTACATATTTTGGCTGAGTAATTGCTTTCTTTTGAGGGAGGAAGATTATGGCCCATCACAAATCTTGCCTTGACAAAAAACTTCCTTTTAAACAGACACCATTATGGGAAGAGTCACTCAAGTGGAAAAATATAAGCATTGGATGGAATGGTGCACATTAAATGGCAATTAGAGAAATTCCTTATTAAAAGCCAAACCCAAACCAAACCACAAACACAGGACAAATTACAAATCAATTACCTCTTACTGTCAAGCACATGATAATTAAAGCTTGCTTGATGCCACGCTGTGAGAGACTGGCAGGGGTTTTCTAGTCTGAAAAATGCTGCAAGCCCTGACTCGTTACACTGGCCCACTTCAGCAACAAAAATACTTGAGAATGTCACTTAAACTCCAAACACTGCTCCCAAAATCTGTCAGAGGGCTTCCCAGAGGGCTCAGACTGCTGCTGGAAGCCTCGTCGGGAGAAGAACCCTGACCAGTGGGACTGGGAGCAGCTACAAGCCACAACAGCAGTACAAGTGGCCCAGTTCCCTATAGTCTGGCTGCTAAAATGCAAATATTTACAACTCCAAATCCTCCATTTATGTTCTCCAAATAAAATGAAACTGCCAGCAGCTGATGGCCATGGACAGTGAAGGAAGTGTCCATGGAGAATGAATGAGAAGCAAGACATTTCCAAGGCATCAGCCTCTCTTATACTCATCAGTGATTCTTTTCATGCTGCTTTTATTGCCTTGGATGATGCCAGTTGTACCTTCCCTGTGCTTCCCTCAGGAAGCAGATTTGTGCATCAGTTTCTCCTGGCTGCTCTCGTTTGTGACACGCTGCCATAATTCCAGATCCGTGCCTCTCGTTCTCCTGTTCTCGTTAGAAAAGGTGGTGCTTTTGGACAATGGATGATTGTCCTCTCTCTGGGGGACTCCTGCACAGCAAAAAGAAAACCAGCTGTGAGGCTCACGGTGGTGTTCCTGAGCAATAGGAAGAGGCCATCCAAGCTCACCCCGATTTACTCTGGCTGTGCCAGCCTGATAACATTTTCACCTCGGATATGGTGCCGCTTAAAACTTTGCCATAATGCACCGGAAAGGGATTTTTTTTTTCCTCCTCCAGATAATAAAAGAAAGGAAGACTGGAAAAGTCCTATTATTTCTATAGTCAAAAGCAGACTTCATACGCTTTTTCCCAAGTTTCATGACAGTTTTCAAAATGAGCAACACAGACGGGATTTGTGATTGCTGCTCCAAGCGCTGTATCTGAGAACAGTGTTAGAAAAGGTAAAGGAGGAAGCCTCGTGCCACACATGGTAAATATTTCATGCTGAATTTATCTAAGAGACCTCTTTTCCTCAGTATCTTGCTCCAGCTGCCACTTTTCCATACAGTTTGAGGTAACTCCCATCAAGAGCAGCGGCGGGTGAATTCCTGTTGTTGGAGCAAGTGGAGAGGCCCAAAGCAAGAGACCTCTCCAGCCCCTTCAGAAACTGAAGAATCAACCATTTTCCTGCCCCCTCCCGAAGCTTTTGATTGTTTTTGATGTTTCGAGGTGGGCTTGGCAGTGTTGGGGTTAGAAGTGGACTCGATGACCTTACAGCACCCTCACCATTATCGATCCAAGCTCAGTAATTCCACAGCTCTACCAACGGACAGCTGCGGCTCCGAAGGCTTACCTCCTCTTTGGAAAGCAGAGCTGTTCCCAGTCCACCCCTGATGGTGCAGCTCATGTCAAAGCTCCTGCCACGCCGTGGTGCAGCCCCTGCCAAAGACCAGCAGCTCCATATCAGGAGTGGGAAGAGTTGTAATAGAGATAACACTTACAGTAACAGAGATAAGGGGCAGCTGCAGGCCACAGATCGTAAAAGTACACACTTCCTCTTTTAGCAGAGTTCTTCATGCTTCCCTCTCTTCTCACTCAGTTTCCTTCTCCCCCAGGAGATGAATTCATGTTTTATGAAGATATTTGTGTGCTCCTGGGATAAGGGTGTGACTGCAGAGTAGAAGAGTCAGGACACACTGAAAGTTCAAAGAACCATGAACACTCCATTGTTTTCCTTCCTAGGGCCTACTGATACAAAATGATGGAGTGGGTTTTTTTTCCATTTTCTCACCTCTGCTATCCATGGCAAAGATCTTCCTCACAGCAGTTTCAGCAGGAGGAGATAATTGAAGGACACAGCACTGTTTTCAAGGAAAACTTGTTTTCAGGTACCTGCCAAGCACCATCAATACATTCATTGTGGTTGTGCTGACACAGCCAGGCAGGCACAGCCCTCCAGCAGGGACTGTTCTGCTCACTGACAGCTGCTGGGGCTGCTTTTATCATCTTTGAACACATAAACCACCAGCAAATATTTCTGGTTTGCTGCAGTCACAGAAGAACTTCTCCGTGTCCACCTGGTGTTGGCTGCACAGTCCAAGAGCAGCACGTAGGAAGCAGAAACAAGCAAAGACAAACAGTTCCTGTAGATTGCTTTTCATCGTGGTGAAAATGTGATTCTTGACAGAAGCTTCAGGCCGAGCACTGCTTGGATAATCATGGAAAAATTAAAGCTGGGGCAGTATTTGCAGCTATTCAGTCCTGCAGCCCAGCACAAGAAATTCACCTCCACAAGAAAACCAGGTGGGGCCCTGTGGTGCCGAGCGTGGGTAAAATGTGTTGCAGACACTGCAGCCGGAGCAGCTCGGGATAAGCTCAGTTTTGGTGGAGTTTTGGGATATATCCAGGCCTTTTTGCAGGCTGGGTCACGGCAGCCCGTGAGTCACCCCTTCCCAGGGAAAGGAGAGCTGGTTCCGTGTCTCTGATTGCCCTGCAAATCTTCCAGCTTCTCTCCCATCAGCACAGGCCTCAAGAAAGAAATAGCTTGGTGGCCTTGCCACTGATGAGTTCCCTCCTTCGAGAGGGAACAAGGAGTCCTTGTCCTTGTTTGCTTCCAGCGACAGGCGCCCTCACACGCAGTGACAATGTGGTGTATCCCTTCGCTGTGTCAAGACACGGTGCTTCAATATAGCCACCAAAAATGAGGAATTTCTGTTATTTTGCTCAGGCTTTTTTACCGTCCAATCTACAATCCTTAACTGTAAATTTATAGCTTTCAGAAATCCTCCAGAATCACATGTACATGCTAAGAAAACTCCTTTTTCTTTTTGTTTGTTTTGTGGCATCTAAAGAGAACCGAATTTTTCATGTCAAGTGTTAATCCTTCCCCATGTCTTTCAGATGAATCTTATTCCATCTTCCAGTACTGAAAGGGTTTCAAGAGAGCTGAGAGGGACTTTTACAAGGACATGGAGTGACAGGGGATGGCTTCAAGCTGACAGAGGGCAGACTGGGATTAATTACAAGAAAGAAATTCTTTACTTGCTCAGAGGGTGGGCAGACCCTGGCACAGGGTGCCCAGAGCAGCTGAGGCTGCCCCTGGATCCCTGGCAGTGCCCAAGGCCAGGCTGGACGGGGCTTGGAGCACTCTGGGATGGTGGAAGTGTCCCTGCCCATGGCCGGGGGTGGAGATGTTCTTTAAGCTCCCTCTCAAACCAAATCATGCTGTGAATGGAAATGTTCCAGACAATACCATTTTCTGTTTCCTGTGCTGGTGACGTGGATGTTATGGCACACAGCACTCTAAGCACTTGCAGCAACCATTTAATGCTTTCATTTTTTTCATTATATGTAATTTGGGGCTTCTGGACAAGGAAGTGGGGAGTGCATGGACAACCAAAACAGCTAAAAGCTTTCAATTAGCTCAGTACGTAGTTCAATGCAATTAACCTTAGAGTTTGGATTTATAGTTTTTTTAAGCCAGCTTCTGAAATAGCTGCAGTACTTAACTTTTAAAATCATTTCAGCATCACAATAATCTCAAAATTCCTGCTGCAATGAGGGAACTGAAGTAGGTTTCTTTCCACTAAAATCAGTGCAATTATAGCTACTCTAATGATGCCCCAAGCAGAGAGACAATGTGGAGAGAATGTGGGTATTTTATTTTCTGTCCAAGATCAAGTTAGAGGCCATTTCTCCCTCTAAAAGCCTCAGGGGATCAGGAAGTTTTATGAGAGAAGTAAAGTAACAAAATGGAGACTTGTTCAATCTCTGACCCACCATCCTGTGCCACACACAGAGATAAAAGTCTTAAAAAGAGAAGAATTAATCCCTGCCAAGGTGGAAGACGTGTACACGTCTCTGGGCACTCCCACCCGAGCCTTCCTTGAGGATGGCCCCACACTCAGGGTGCTGGACACTGCTGACAGGGTAGCAAAGTTATTTGTACAACCTGGGGGAAATCAGGTCCTTAAAACAGAGCTCTAGATTCTCCTGCAGGAGCCCTGCAGCTTCTAAACTGTGTGACATGACCAGCCCGAGCTTTTTCTCTCACTGAGAGTACCCAGTCCTGCTTCGAGCAACGCGAATTATCAGCAGAGCCTCTAAAGGCACTGCCACACGCTGTTTAAATATTTTTCATTATCAATGAGGAAAAAGAATCACAGTTTCATTAAATGCCACGGCCCAATTAGAAAGACGAAGCAATGCACAAAGGCACAACACTTGTACTGCTTTTTTCTAATGAGCTGCAAAATAACGAGCTCAGTCCTGATTCTGAGCATAACGTGGGATCCTTGGGTTTATCCAAACTGCCTTTTTTCCAGCTGGATCTGTTATTCCTTTTGCAATGTAACTGATCATTTAGCTGCAGAGGATGCTCTGCTTTTATGCGCTCTCGTCTGGCTGCTGCAGACTCCGCTTTCCCCCCAGAGCATCCTTAATTAAGTTACTCTGCATTGTATCCAGCCTGCCGAGGGACACAGGGATAGTGCACAGCTTGCATTCGAGCTCGGAGAGAGCCAGGAACAAACAGGAATGGGAATAGGAATGGGAATAGGAATGGGTCTTCCTGTGGGAGAAGACAGCCTGCAAGCCCAGAATGCCTGACTATAACCACCCTGGCAGCAGGACGGGGCTCAAGGTATCCAAAACCCAAAAAACTCTCTGGTGATCTGAAGCATTTATTTTTCTCGTGTGCAAGCAATGCGGTGTCTAATCCATTTACTGGTTTAATTAACAAGTTATCGTGGCTGGGACTTTGCCCTCACGGTAATGGCTCAGTGAGAACGGAGATGTCAACGGCCCAAACACAAAGGGCGGACACAGGGTGGGAAAGGGAAGCTGTGGTGGCTGTGCCACTTTTCTGTAGCCCGTGGCTACTCTGGATGTCTCAGCCAGCAAGAAGAGAGCTCTGGCAAAGCTCAGCAGTATCAAGAATTTCACTGGTGTTACAGAATCACGGAATCACTGAGGCTGGAAAAGATCTCCAAGAGTCCGAGCTGTGCCTGATCCCACCTTGTCACCCAGCCCAGAGCACTGAGTGCCACGTCCAGGTGTTCCTCGGGCACCTCCAAGCGTGGGAAGAGCGGAGTGGCACCAACCCAGTGCAACCAAAACATGTAAAGCCACAGCCCTCGAGTGACCAAACGAGCTCCAGTGCTCTGACACAATTCCCATAATTCCCAATTTGTTGCTTAATTGCTGCGCTTCCATTTTCTTCTTTTTTTTGCATCGTAAACCAAGCCCTACCGAGCCTTGTCAATGGATGAGGAGATGAAAAGCTGTGTCACTTCTCTGGGTAAGACAAACACCGTGTGTTGGATTGGAGACTCTCCTGGCACTCAGCTTCATTCTCTGCTCCCTCCTGATTCCATGGAGCTCTACTGACACGGCAGGGAGAGAATAAGAGCAGGCAGGAGTGCCTTGTCAGCCTCGCCACTGAGAGCTCTTGTTAATCGTCAAAGGACTTGTACAATCTTTGCCATTCTTCAGGAAACGAACTCGTGAATGTGTCAGGTGCCTCCTTCAGGAGACACAGCGATTTTACCGACTGGCAGAGCATCAGGCTCAGGAAATGACACAGCAGTGGGAAACAAAGATCCTTGGAGAAGGATTTTTCACGCGGAATGGAAAACAAGGATCTTTGGGGTTCCTTGAGATCCTTGGATTTTTCCAGACCTGGCAAGGACCTGCTGGAAAAAGGCAGCTGGTCAGGGTAACTGTTAGCACAAGCAAGTTCAAATCTGCTGCTTCAGTCCACTTACTGGGCTGTTTGGATGCCAAGCTGAACTAATTTGCATTGATTTGTAATAACTTGCCCAAACTCACTCAGAAAGTCCAGTACTATGACCTAAAATACCCTTATGGATGGAGAATGTCCCATTCTCTTCCTCCTCCCAGTTTCCAGTAATTCTGTCCTGGGAAGAATAGAACAGTATTGCTTGAGTTTTAGTGGGAGGCTTCTCAGACTGGGGCAGCTGTGCAGATCTGAAAGGTTTCTGAATGCAATGAATCAGGAGATAAATGAGAATGAACTAACTCATCAGCATAATCAAAACAATAATTTAGTCACATTACAATTCAGACAGAAACAATGCCCAAAATGGGAAGCGGGATATAATTAGCCCTACTTTCAAGCAGTATTAATGTTCCTAACAATCTGGTTAACGTAACTGCTTAGCAATTGATGTATGCAGATTTAATGTTTCTGTTGCCATTAATGAAGTTTGAGAGGAAATGACAGGATGTGCTGAAATTAAAGCTACACAAGGTGAAAGGCAGAGCTCTGGCTGCTCTTTTAGCAGCCCGAATCCCAGCAGACACCGATTCAACTCCCACATCCCTGGAACAGCTGTAGGACCCTGGCCTGACCTGGGGAATGGATGAGTTTGGCCCTCACTTCCACCGAGTGGAGTCTGAACTACCTGTTAATGGTTAAAGATCCTGCTAAATCCTCACCAGAGTCAGGATTTCACATCCCACACGCATTGCTGGTTTCGGGGGAGATGGAATTAGATGTGCAGAATCTGATGTTTACCAAGGGTGTTCTGAAAAAGCAATAAAAGCAATCCTGTATATTTCTAAAGAGCAGGGTTGAACAGGGAAGAAATAAATTCATCAGACCTCGGATGAATTTACCACACAGATAAAATAAACTTCACTATCCGATCGTCACATAAGACTCAGCACACTGAAAAGAAAAAGCCAACCCAAAAATAATTAGGCCAATGTGCAGATCAGATTCTGAATCGAGCAATTTTGCTGCACTGAGCCTAGAATTTAAATCATCTTGTCTGTGGATGACTAAGGGTTACTGCTCTCACAATTTGAATGAGAAGATGTGTTCGTCAAAAACATATCTATTAGTTTCACAATAGTAAGCACTCTGTGAATACAAAGAAGTTTCTCAGGAATAGGTAGTGCTGAAGGCTTACCCAGAAACGAGGGAGCTGCCAATTTTCAGAAACAATTACTCAATTTGCCAGCAAACATATTTTCCTTCCGAGCTCTGGAAGGAGAGGCCTGGTTGTACTCACACACTAATGCCTATGTTTGCAGCTCTATATACTTCAGTATTTTTAATTTTCTGGTAACCTGTCTTGATATAATTTTAGAGATTCTATTAAATATTTTATCGAGCAGCCCATTGTAAATCAATCTGTGACATAATGTACCATTATTTCCCATAGATCTTTTTCTGCAGCTCAAAAGCATTTCAATAAAGCTCTAAAAGCCCTGGCAATGACAACACACCCTGTTGAGCATCACCATGGCAATGCTTCAGAAAATAGCTTCGATTTGGGGTCGGAAAGATCAAACAATATATTAGATTGAAAGTACAGAGTTCATCTTGATATAACCTGAAACTATCATGTCCTAACTGTCCTGTTCTCAGCTGCTGAGATTGGAGGCAAGATTGAGGCGAGAGGAATCCTGCTGGACACTGAAGGGATTCAGACCTTCAGTCAACAGAAAGTCCCAAAGCAGGGTTAAGGTCCAGTTTCCCAGAGCCAGGAATTCAAAGTTTGAGCCAGCCTATATCAGAAGGTAGGATTTCAGAAGAATTCACAAGAATTTAAAAGAAGAAATGGTTCTGGATCATCTATTGTGTATCACTTAACCTTCCACTTAATCCTTAAATTTCGCAGCTGGGCTGCTCTAGGGGGGTGTGAAGTGATGCTGCAGCCTTGGGTGTGAAAGAGAAAACAGCGTGGTACACTGGAAACTCCTGCTGCTCCGCTGTCACCCCTCTCTGGATAACCCCTGGCTGTGACAAACAGCCCTGCTGTGGCCTGGATGTGCTTTCTGGTCCCCTGAGTGCAGATTCCAGTCCCAACTCTTCTGCAACTCATCCCTCCGAACTCCCAAATCCACACAGAGCTCCCCCAAGCTGGCACAGCACTGTTAATCTCAGCCTTAGAAAAGCATAACAGCAAAAAAGGAACTTTTCTTAGTAGAGGGAGTTAGCTGAGAAGTTTTTTATGTTGTTTTGTCGTGGGTTGTTTGTCTGGGCTTTTTTGAACCACAGATACTTGTTAAAAGTACAAAAAAATTCCCTGTTCGTGGGGTCAAGGTGGGTGGAAGAAACCCACAGATTATTTCTCTCTTCTTTCCTCCTCTTCAGGTGACTTCACATCTCGATTCAAAGAAACAGCCATCGTTTCAAGTGGAGTGAAATTCCTTCCTGCCCTCTGCCATGGAACAGTGTCTCTTCGTGGGAAGGGTCTCTCTTCGTGGGAAGGGTCTCCCTTCATGGGAAGGGTCTCTCTTCGTGGGAAGGGTCTCCCTTCATGGGAAGGATCCCTCTTCAAAACCTCCTCCCACTCTGGCCGGCCACACCCAGGGCCCTGAACCTCAGCGAGTCCCAGCACTCAGAGGCTGCTGCTCTGTGCGGGCTGAGTAACCACGGGCTCAGTGGCAGGAACTTCTCTTTAGTCACCCCAGGGATTTCCAAGGACTCTTCCAGAACTGGCGGCTTGCAGAGGTCAGTTCTGCCACCCCAGGGTACAAAACTGCAGGAGCACAGAAAACGGAAGAAGGGACCACAAAATGGATGTGGAGCAGGCAGGGAGTTATCACTGGACTGTCACATCCCAGTTGTGTGTGCGATACGGCTGCTTAAATTAAAAATGGCAAATACAAGAAGTGAGGAAAATGCTCAGTTTGTGTTAGTTTGGAAGCGGGGGTAGCCACCCTGGAGAGCTTGTGCGAGGTTTCATCGATGCAAGATGAAAATCAAACACAACAGACAAAGAAACAAATGACCTGTGAGTGATAGAGGGGAGAATTCATCAGTAATACTTAACTTCAGACAGGGTGACTCACACCCAGGATATATAAAAGAGAGATGTGAACCCCTGGAAAAACAAAACAAAATTTAAAATATTCACTGGTTCTTCCAAAAGCTTATCTCACAAGTGTACTCTTTTATAAATACAAAAATAACTAAAATGTTAAGTATTCCCTTCAGCACTAAAGCCATGTTTGAGAGCACTTTCCAGGCTACATTCTCATCCAGGTACATCTAATGAGACCTGGAACTGCTCATCCATTAATGTCAGCTTTGTAAAACCACGAGATGATTTATTTACTTATTAATAATCTGCCAGACTGTGACTTCTTCATGGAAAAGGCAGGACTTAATATGAGCTTTGCTGTCAGCAGAGTTGCAGGATCAGCCACTCAACCGGGATATTTTGGATGTACAGAATATCGGTGTGTAAACCTCTTTTTTGCCTTACTCAGGATCCCAAAGCCCAGAAAGCCCATCTAAAGCCATGGGAAATCAAATTTCCTTCAGCTCTGCTTCCACTGAGCAGTCCAAAGCAGCCAGAGTTTGGTTTTTTTTTAATTTTGAGAGCATTCTGTTAACATAAAGTTCTTTGCTCATTTCTACGGGCAGTTCTCTGCTAAAGGAGATGAGGTTTTTGTCTTCAACTCCCCGGATTTAAATCTCTTCTGCTAAGGGCAGATTACCTGATAATGGATGAATCACCTCTAGGTCATTAGCAGCCGCAGCTCCTGAAGCTGCCACTGAACTCCAAGGGAAATTTAAAGGAATTGGACGCGTTTCTCCTTCACCTTCTGGGCCTGGTGGTAACAAGAGTGTGGCTGAGCTCAGGAGAGAAAACCCAGCGTGACCGTGGCAGCCGGAAGGTGCAGCCAGGCTGCTGAGGCTCAGCCACCGCCAGCTCATTAATTAGTCCTTCATTAAAGTGCGGGATCTGCATATGGGATTAATGCTCGGAAGCAGCTGGCCAGCAAGGAGCCGTCCCACGTCCCCGTGTGCAACCAGCAGGGTGACAAAGCACCACCAACAGCCCACAGGGCTCATTATAAAGCACATTGAAAAAATAACATTTCATATGAATGAGGAAGCAGCTACGTTCAAGCTATTTTACAACAGAGGACAAGCATTGTTTGGGTTTTTTTTACAGAGCCCCAAATATGACTTTAAAGTACTTGTTCACCACCAGAATTCTTTTTATCTTATGTGTTTGAAGAAATGTTCAAAAAGCCACTAAATTCTTCTGAGGTACAATTAAACCTGAGCCTGAGCTCACAGTAGTCTTACACCGTGGTTTGAGAAGGAAAGTGAAGACAAAATCTGAATTGTTTGGAAATCAGAAGACAAATCTGTTAATGAGACTTTTTTTCCATGCTCACACCCCCCCCCCAAAAACACCCAAAAAAAACCCAAAGCAAAACCAGTATTCATTACAGGTTATTCATCTGGGTTTGTTTTCTAGTTGCCAACCTTTGAGCATTCAATTGTGCAACCTTCAGGTCCTTTCATATGAACACAGATACAGGAATGGGAATGTGACAAATCCTGTAGTCTTTGGTTAAATGTACAACTGTATTTTTAGAAGAAAACTGTATACTTAGAAGAGAAAAAGAGTTGGAAGTGTTCCATGATCTTCAAAAAATGTCCACAAAGTTGAATACTGGACATTCTTGACCTTTCTAATACACAAATGCTCCAGCTACAGAAGAAAAATATAAAGTCAGCCTCTGGTATTCTACAGCAGGAAATAAAAAGCTGGACACAGTGAGGGTTTTTAAGTTTACATTAGAAATTAAAAAAAAAAAAAGTCCCTCCATTCATTTGGAGCATTTCTAACAACAAAAATAAAAGCATGCAATACAGACCCTAATTGGTGAGCACATATGGCTGCTGCCTTAGAAATTCAATTCAGATGTTGATAACAAGTTAAACATAATGTAGGTCCCCGAGGAAATTATTCCAAATTTTCTCTTCAGTCCACTCCATTTAAAGTTTTCAGGAAATTATTTTTAAGCATTTTTTGAAAGCTCTAGTGGCTTATGCAAGAACCCCTATTGTTAACCTAGTTGGAAAACACTTTCCTAGCTGGCATTTTACATCGTTTAAAAAAAGATAAATCTACTGCTGAGCATGAATACACAGCTTAACATTTCCACTGGATTGGCACTGTCCGCTGAAGTATTTCCTGTGAACTAATTATCTCCTCATTCCTTCAACAAAAAATCTGAAAAGTCCCCAGGTTTTTTAAGCATTTCTGGCAGCACACCGTGATTTGCTACAAGGCCAGGCCCTACTCAGCTGTGTTTGGCAACCTGGGCAGGGGCAAATGTTGCCATGGGCTTCCAGGGTCACATTTTATATCTGTTCCAGCCTAGAAAGGGAAACTTTCTGAGAGGAGGGGAATTCCAATTCCAGGCTGCTGGTGCTGCTCAGTGCAGAACAGTTCGGAGGAGCAAGTGGGAGATGCTGCCTGAGTGGCACAAGGGAGCCAGGGCTGGCCAGGGCTGCATCTGGGGAGAACATCTGGTTCCAAGAGCATCAGATCTGGGAGACACCTAGGGAGAACATCTGGTTCCAAGAGCATCAGCTGAGGGAGACATCTGGGGAGAACATCTGGTTCCAAGAGCATCAGCTGTGGGAGACACCTGGGGAGAACATCTGGTTCCAAGAGCAACAGCTGTGGGAGAATGGAGAAAAGAACTGCACCAGATGAGCCACTGTGGCTCCTCTCAACCTCCCCCACTCTGTGATTCCAGGGTAGCACAAGCTCAGGATTATTTCTTCCCAATTTCACATGTGTAAACCTGTGGGAGGTGACTCAGGGGCTGCATTATGTAAGTCATTGATCTGGGGTCTATCAGCTGCTAAAAATTCCTGTCTGCCACCGGTGTGTGAGAAAATCTGCTCAGGCATCACAGCTGGATGACACTGTCACTAACAGTTGAGGACAGCTGATCGGGCTCCTAATTAACATTCCCAGGTTCTATTCATTTCATCGTGGCCAGCCCTGGTGGGGATATCACACTGGAGCAGCAGTGACCCAGTTCAAAGGGACACTGCCCAGGCAATTTCAGTCTTGTTGGATTAATAATGGACATTTTGCGGAGCCAGTATCCCCTGGAAGCTGTACTGGGATTCTGCTTCTCAAATCGCTTCTGCCCCCATTCCCACCCTCTTCTTCCCTTCCCTGCCCCCTGCAGTTACCCAGGAAAAGGCAGAGGTGCTCAGCAGAAGGTTTTTCCAGGCTGCTTTCCTCCTTTTTTCACCATCTGCTTTACAGGCAGGGTTATTATTCTGGGGTCTCTGTGAGTGCTGAATGCTCTGGCCGGTGACATCAGTGCCATCTCCTCAACTTCAAAATGGACCAAAGAGTTCATCATTTCCTCCTAATACCTTGAGTTTATTCTGAAAACAAAAAAGAAGGAATCTGAACAAAGCCTGAGCCCGTTCTGCTCACTGAGAATTAAATCCTGATATTAAATAGTGGCTTACAAAAGACTGCCATGTCCATCAGCACAGCTCCTCTGCAAGTAAAGTGAAGATAAAACAGAATTATAAATGTTTGTGTAACTTCTGTCTGCACAGTGCTTTCCTGTCACAAGCATTTGGAAACACTTCACCCCTCACAAACCCAGAATTAAACAGCTCTGGGCCCTGTTGCGTCAGTGTGTGAACTGCTCCACAACAGCTTTTAGAATCAATTATTTTGGTGCAAAAATCCATAAAAGATGTATACATTGTTCTTCCATTCTTTAAATAGCTTTTAATGTTATTTCCATGGAAACCACTTACAAGCACATGCCTGATGTTTGTGGGTTCAAGCATCATCCAGGAACTCCAAATCCCAAGGCTGCATCACTAAGCTGAATTCCTAAGGCGCATTCCCAGCAATTGATACACGCTGATGTTTATTTACTTCCCAAGCCAGCAGAAAACAGAGCTGCTTAACCCAGAGAAGTTTAAAGCAGACAATGCATATTTTAGGTCCTTTTCTCCAGTGCAATTACTTTGCCTGCAGTACTGTCAGAGGCAGCTGAAGGCTTTTCTAATAACAGGAAAACTTGGGGGTTTTAAGCCCAAAATGAGGAATTCTTTCTTTTCAGGCCAGCAAAATTCATTCCCACTTTGGCAGCAGCAGAACTTCTCCCAAACCAAAGCTTCTTGGTTAGCTGCGGTGAATGTCACATCCATTAAAATCAGAGTATTCCACAAACAACTCAGAACAAAGCAGGCAGCACCAGAGAGAGCTGAGGGTTTCTGGTTAATAGCAAAACCTTGTGTTTTTCAAGGGTTTACTACATCTGACACCCAATTAGAAGCAAAATATTCTCCCAATTTATTATTTTTCTCAATTATCTCGAAAGCATTTCTAGAAGGCAAGTGACCAATTAGTCTGTGGGGTGATACACCACAGAAACCACTTGGGATTTCCACAGGGCTGGGTCTGCTGTTGTGGCAGACTGGTAATTAAGGCACGGATCACCCTGATTTACATCCATTTTATAATTGCAAACTATTCATGTCACTGAGCTGCATCCAGCTAAACCCAGAGTGTTTTCAGGTTGAGTTTCTTTAGAAGCTTTTGGAATCGGGTTATTTTATAAAACTTATCCAGGCTTCTGGAACAAGATCTGTTCACAGACAGCTTTTCTTCTAACCTTCCCCTTCCACTTTTTCTGTTTCTTCTTCACTTTGAATGCTTAATAACCTTTGTACAACATTCAAGATCCTTAAAGCTTTCAATTTTTCAGCTCACCTTTATGATTCCCCTTTTTAATTCAGAGTGCTCTGTCCTCTTGCTCTTCTCTCCCGTTTTACCAACTCTGGGGTCACAACAGCATAATTAAGAATTTGCCTCAGCAAGCTCAAGTGAGAACTAGTCTATGACAAACCAATAAAATTGCTAAATCCATGAATAATAAGTGAATTCTCATGCACTATCCCGTAGGATAACAAATAATGAAGAATGTATCACTCATTATTAGTAAGAAATAATGAATAATGGGATACTGGGAAGGAA
>VYZQ01043538.1:0-12539 GCA_013400655.1 Mystacornis crossleyi
TTCACTGTGTATCAAAAAGCTTAGAAAAAAATTTCTTGGATCTGCTGACTTCTAAATCCTATCCTTTAACTAATATCTTTCTTTGTCTTGAAACTACAAAAAGATAATTCTTTATGAGTGTTATGGTCCCTCTCAATCTTTTTAAACCTAGTCTGCTTGGGCTTTTCCTCCAGTCAGTGAAAAACAGGTCCTTTATAATGTTAAACATCTATTCAGAATCACCTGTTATTTGTGATCCACCAGTGGATGCTAAAGATAGGGGTAAGCAGCCACGGTGCCCCACTGCAACAGAACCCCCTTCAACTTTTCCTGTTATATTTTGCACCTAAACAAATTATGTACAACTTCTGGAAAATTAAATAATCCTTTTTTGTTCTAAAAAATCGTACATGATGAACATGTTGGGGTGGATTAAATCTGTTGACAGCGTCTGACTGCACAAAATAATGAAGTGAAATTTCTGATAAGCAAAATAGTTTTCAAGATATTCAGCATAGGTGTGCTGATCCTCCTCACTGTGTTCAGTGGTCTTAAATCTTTTTTCACAAAGGTGATTGAGGAACTTGCCTATTTGTAACAGAGCAGTGACACGTTGAACATATTTAAACAGCCTTTCCAGTGCAGGAGGCTTTCTCATAGGGGGGAAACTTCTGATGGGGATGCTAATAGGAAGATGGGTTTAGTAATGTGTAAAACAGTACCAGAAAGGGAGTAGTCTTTCCAAAAAGGAAAAAAGTGAATTTAGGCTTACAGCCATTTACCAAGAGTTAACTGTGCTAATCATTCAGTGGACATTCCCAGCTGAAGTATAACACAAATTGTCCTGAGTAGCAGTAGTGATAATGATAAATGGTAAGAAAGTAATTGGATTAAGAAATAAGATGAGCAATACCTACTCAGATAAGAAATATAATAACAGAAATATAATAACAGAAATATAATAACAGTAAATTTGTCCCGAACTGAAATATGTTTTTAAATTCTCTCTGGCTGAATTTTTAATAAGCCATCAATAACGCAATCTTTATGGACTGTTGTCCATAAAGAGGTGAAATTCCAGGAAGAGACGATAGACTCTCAGGCAGCACTACATGTGCTGTTTTTGGAACATCTGACAGGCAAAGAATTGTGGATTGTAAGGACTGAGGGTAAGAAGAGTAAGATCTGTGAAATTAGAAAAGGAAAGGGACGAGAAAAAAGGATGAAGTTTTTATCATTGTCTCCCCTTTATTAACACATTAAGCCTGTGTATTTAAGTGAACAAAAGCCAAAAGAAACAAAGGTACTAGGAACTTCAGAATGAAAGAAAAGACTTTATGTGCTTCTGTTTTGTTATTACTACAATAAATAGTAACTGCAGCCATGAAGATATCTGTTACTTTTCTAGGAGCTCTGGAATCTTTTAAGAGTGAGTCTTGGTGTTTTGTGCCGTCTTTTGATATAAGATGGAGATTTTATTCTAAACATGAACAAGGCAAATTTCCTTGCCTTGTTCTGTCTTTTTGGAGGTGTTCACTTTGTCAAAAATGCTGGTTGACTTCTGTTTGCTTTCTTACTGCAAGCAAGGCTTTTAATTTATTTCCACATTTCTTGTATATAATATTAGTACTGAACAACTTAGAAGTACCGCAAAAAGGTCTGTTGACTTAATTTTCCAGTCTCTCTAGGAGTTCAACTTAAATGACACTTTCTTGAGCCTATAATCCTCTTTTCTTTTCTCCAACAATTAATATTACAATCCATTTTGTCTCAATATTTTTTACTTTGTTTTGATCTTTTTGTTACACATTTTATAATGGATGGTATGAGAAATTAAATATTGAATTTTCTTTTAGATCTTTATGTTAATTTGAGAGCTCACATGTAAAGGATTTTTGAATGTATTCTGATACTGTAGTAGTCACAGGCAATAGAATAACCCAGCACTCTTAGAGATTTCATTAGATCTAATTATAACTAATTTATTTAAATTCCCATGAAAATAACTAAAAAGGCTAAAACTCATTCTACTGTACTTAGTTAATTAATTTTTAGTAAAAATAAACAACTAAAGGCCTGCAAAAAAACAATACGAAACAGAGACATCAGTGACTGAAACTTCCTAAAATCGTTAGCTGAAATCTTGACTTTTCCACTTATTAGTTCTTTTAGCATGTTTTGGAGCTGTATGTGTGCTATTTCCCCTCAGAAAACGAGCTGATATACCAGTCAAAGTTGTCTGTGTTTAGCAAAGCTGTGCTGATGGTATTTCTGGGAAGAGACTCTACAAAGTTTTATTCGCTGTCAACTTAGCAAATTCAATGAAGTTGCTGAACTTGGAATGTGCCAATGTTACACTTACTACTGCTACAACAGCCATGTCCATCAATAGGACTTTTCTCATAAAAATTGAGAAAACGTTTTTTCCCCACATTATTTTGCTAGAGAAAGATTAATAGGCCTATTGATGTAATAGTTCTTGGTCATAGGGACGATTTGTGTCATATTTGTTTAATGGTACCCTTTGCTTACCACTCCTGCCCCCCCACCAAAAGAAAAAAAAAAAAAAAAGAGAGGAATTGCAGTGACTTTTCATACAGTGAAAGATACCTTTCTTGAGAGTTTTGAATGTATTACTTAAAAGGTCTTTCAACCTTCCCATACTTAAAAGAATTGATAGCTATTTTCATGTGGTCTTTAGTTGCAACTGTGTTGAAGAAAATTGCATTTAAGTTGTGTGGGGATTTTTGTGCTTTAGTTTTTTTAAGAAATGGCTAGAACTCTTATTCTTCCTAATTCTATCTACTTGCCACATAAATGAGACTAAGAAAAAGTTACTTACAGAATTCTTTGCAGACCTGATCAGGAAAAATAGAATAAAAAAGTATCCGTAGTCCACTGCACAGTCCTTCCTCAAAATGTCTCTTTTCTCAACAAAGCTCAAAACTAGTACAAATCTGTTCAGAATTTTGGGCGTAGTGAGACTTTCTCAGCTGCACTTAACCAAAAGCAAGACTATCAGCCTACAAAATACTAATTGTATGAAAACCATCTTGGTGTTTCCTTTTGTTCCAATGATCTGCAATTCTAATGACAAATATTTTTTGTAAAGTTTCTGGTCAGTATTCCTAAGGGCATACCTCTGTTTCTTCTTTCTTTTTCAAAAAATGACATTAAAAAGCCCCTTGAAAATATTCCAAAGAATGATGCAAATATGACCAAGATTTATAAGAACCAAAAAAGAAAAGGGATGAAGTTCCCCACATTTCACACTCAGGAGGATGCTTCATATACTTAAGATATGGAAAGTTGGCACCCAGTGTTTAAAGGATATTGTTTGACGACATGGAAAATTCAAACTGGCAAATTGGGAGTTAAACTGACTGATAATGCAGCTAAAATTGCAATAGAGCTTCTTCTGAGCAAAGATTGAATCAATGGTGAGAACTAGGACTGTAATTCATGCTGTGCATTGAAATTTAAGATCCATTTAATTAAGGATAGTACAGTTGTGCAAGTGAGAACAGGAAGACAGGAATTGCATCTAAATTACTATGGTCAGATTCTATAGAATTCTGCCTGTCTTTCTCTGAACAGGCAATAGCATTTTCAGCTAATGAAATAGGAAAGCATGTTAGTTAATTAAGTTCACGTTACACTCTTTTAAAAAGAAATGTGGAAATTGTCCTTTATCAGGATAGCAGTAGAACAGAATTACTTTTTTTTTTAAAGGTTGAATATATCAGGAGCCAGCTACTTTAAAAACGGCTGCAATATTCAGCAGTAGATTATCAGACTGACTTCTCTTTCTATCTTTTTTGCTTCATACTATCTGAAAGTAAGAAAGTAAACAGTGAGGTATTGAGTTTTTGTACTGTTTCATTGCAGAAAAATAGGTATTTCTTTGGCACGTTTGATAGTAGTGTTCCCTGAAATATTTACACAAAAGGTTAAAACTATACACTTGAATCTTGTGGGCTTTTATTCTCATAAGTTGTAATAATATGAAAATTTCCTTAATAAATGCTGAGTTCTTTTTTTGGTTTTGTCTTCTAATTTTTTTGTCATCATGTCTTGACATGCATTCATTTTTATTAATTAGTAAAGGTCTTGAACTGTTAGAAATGAGTGGCCACAAAGCCAAGAGGTGTCTTGTCATCTTTACAAATGGGCTTTAAGCTTTTAAGGTCAAAGGGTGTGCATTCTAATTTTAAAGATTTCACACCATAAATGAAAGGAATAGATAGCATGATTTCCAGATTTCTACAATTCCCTTTCATCCTCCACTTTATTCAGCTGATGACAGTATATGTGTTTCCTGCTGCTAAAGCTGTTGTGTTTCTCTGTATTATTGTACATGTGCGTGATGTTTGAACTTCTAATGAGAAGAAATGCCAGCTGTGGTCTGATCTCAGGACTGTCTCTTGGAAGGTTTGGATCCTGCTTTAGCACAGAAGTGAGTGGGTGAATGCTTTAGCCATAGATCTCCTATAATAAAGTACTTCAGTCTCGTTTTGATTTTGCATATCACAGGACAAGGTTCTTGAGGAGTGATTTTAAAAACAGTTCCAGGACAGAGCAAGGGCTCTTCCAGCAGGTTATCAAGGTACAATGTTTAAGATGGGTGGGGCATCACTTTAATATTTTCTATCAGTTAAGATTATGCTTCTTATCAGGAGCAAAATGTATTTTTTTCTTTAAAAAGTTTAATAAAAGCATTTCAGTGTTGGGCATGTGCCCATAATACAGTGTTTGGAGACCTACCAGCATAAGATGTAGCCATCCTATGTGGTCTTTAAACGTCCTGTTAATTAATAAAGGCTTTTGGGTCCATTGCACTGTACTCTTACGCGTATTTTAAGAATGATAGGGAGGACTGATCTGTGGTACCTTGTAATACTCTGAATGTGTCCTCTAATGGCACAGTTTCTGAACACTTTCCATAGTAATATCTCTGTGTCTAAGACAGCAGTTAAATTTATTGACCCACTAAGGCTGTTCTGTAGGACTACACCAGGCAAAGAGAGGCAGATAGCCTGAAGAAGTTTCAGGTGTCATTGCAGGGATTCTGGGGAGAAAAGAAAGGGTAGTAAAATATCAACTCTTCTTTTAGATGTAATAAATGCCCTGTATGAATAGAAGTCTTAAGAGCATCTGCTCTTTGGGTGGTTGAGGATTACTTTTGGTTGGCTGGTTTAGTTTTTCCCTCTTTGTCAGATGTTAGCACTTCCACGAGTTTGGGTGTCATATCTTACCACTTGTAATGCTGTTCTCTCTGTAGTCTCTTCACTGATATGAGATCTAAGAGTAAAGCAACTGACACTTATGTGCTTTTCCAACTTGTGTATCATAGACTGGTTGTAGATTTTCTGATGGGGTGACAGACACACTCCCTTCATTTTTCCTGCTTCTACTGTCATTCCTCTTTGTGTTGTTTTCAGTTGCAGAGAAGCAGAGCATCATTTTCATGAAGTAATAGCACTTTCCCAGGTCTCGGATTGATTTTGTCTGTGTTTCTGAAAGTCCCCAGCATCATCAATGTCAGTTTTTAACATCACAGGCTTTTTTTTTTTTTTTTTTCATTTTTATGTTGAAGAAAATATCCGTAGGTGAAACCATGTGCTTCACTGATGCTATTCCATAATGTGAACTGCTAAATACAATTCTGAGCATTGCTCTGTCAAATTACATTTATTGTCCAACACGATTCTTTAATGTGAGTTCAACTATGGCTAAGTGACTAGTTAAAACACCTGTAGTAACATGGATGCCTGTATACAGCAATAAATGAGTCTAACTAATTTGTAACACCACTTCTTAGGGATAGATGTGATTACTATGGAGCAGCTAACCCTTGAAGGACCCTCTTGCCCACGTGGTCAGCATTTTTACATAGTTGCAGTTTCATCCTTTATGGAAAATGTGTGGATCTTGGTATACAACTGGTCTGTCATAAGAGTATTTTTGAAAGACTATGAGTCAAGAATTACCCTGTTTTAGAAAAAAATTAACCTGAACTGTAGTGTGACTGAGACCAGTTTTAGAAGTAACTTTTTCTATCTATTAAACTAAAGTTACAGTAACCAGGAAGATAGTTTGCAGCATCTAATTCTGTGCTCTAATGGAATTCATGTAGTCCTCACCATTCCACAGCATGCAGGTGGAGTTCAGAAAGAGCTGGAGATGGGGATTTATGATGATAAAGACATAAAAATGTGATATTTTCTGCTAGATTGCCTCTCCAGTGTCCACTGCATTTTGGGGCTGATAGGATACAAGAAGTGATGATTTTAGGTTCTAGTCATCTCCGGATTGTTTATGTCATTTAGTTCAAATAAGTCAGCAGCTTAGATTTCAGCCTGGGATTTAGACAAAGAAAAGATAACTATGATGGTGGTGTTTGTTTTGAGTTTTTTTTTTTTTTTTCCAGTTTGGTTTCATTATGTTTTTAATTTGACAAGTTAACAAATTTACAGTAATCTTTAATTATGTGGCCATTCTGACTTCTTTAATGCTTCATTCAGTATTTTAAACAAGAGTTGGGGTTGTTCAGCCTGGAGAAGAGAAGGTTCCAGGAAGACCGTAGTAGTTTAGTTCGCATTTTCCCCTTCTATGAGATAAGAACAGGGAGGAATACAAAGCAGGCACCAAACTTTAAAGAATATAATGAAGTTTATTACTACAACTAAAAGTGAAATGGAATAAAAAGGAATTAAAACAAATTAACCCCCTTTTTCTCCAGCACCTTCTCCATCCACTTGTAATATAAAGACACAGACTTAAAATCAATTCAGTCATTTTACCACTCTATAACAATCTTGTGTCAGTCCATTGAGTGAGAGAAGTCTCTTTTGTTCAGCTATGGAACTTTTCCACAAGAACAATCTTCTCATGGCATCCACGTCACAGCACAACCGCCGTCTGGGGTGGTTTTCTGTTGACATGTGAGAGTTCCCTTTCCTTAATCACAGCTTTCACACAACTGTGTTTGAGGGTTCACTTTCAGCTACAGGGGGTAAAAGTTTAAGGATGAGCAATTCCAGAAAAACATAAGTTCTTTTCATCTATCTCTAGGATAAACTTCCCTCACTACAGAGAGAAAACTTGGGAAAAAAAATCTGAAGTCATTCCGAAGGTAGCTTCTCTCATCAGAGCAGGGCCGAGGAAGACACTCCTCGCTAGGGCCTCCACCTTGGTGTGAAACAGTCCAGGAAACAAGAAGAGAGAGGAAAAAAATCCAAAATCATCTTCATCTCTAGGAACAGAGGTTTCCTTCTTCACCTCATCTATCCATTGTCACTTGTGGAACAGAAGTATTCTTATTCACCTCATCTATCCACATGGAACAGAGGTTTTCTGGTTCACCTCCTCTATCCACTGTAACACAGGCAGTTGGAAAGCTCTTTCCCCCCCAAGCTTATAATGAAATTACAAGNGTATTCAAATTAGTTAATTGATTGGTTCTGTCAAATTCTGGAGTAAGTTACAGCACCTGTTGCTGGAACCATCACTTCCCCAAAAAAAAAGAGCCAAAAGAAAAAAAAAACCTGAAGCGCAGGAAGGGTGCCAACCCACGACAGAGACCTTGCAGCAGCCTTCCAGTATCTACTGGCTACAAGGCTTGTAGCCTTTAAGAACTATTTGTGAGGGTATGTAGTTACAGGGCAATGAGGAATGGCTTTAAATTGAAAGAAGGTGGGATTAGATTAGAGAGTAGGATTAAGTTCTTTGCTGTGAGGGTGGTGAGGCACTGGAACAGGTTTTCCAGAAAACTGGGGATGCCATATCCCTGGAAGAGTTTAAGGCCAGGTTGGCCAGGGGACCCTGGTCTAATGGGAGCAGTTACTGTCTGTGGATGGAGATCGGAACTTGATAATTTTTAAAATCCCTTCCAAAACAAACCATTCCACGATTCTGTGACTTCAGTAGAAGATTAATTATTCAAGAGCTTTATGGTCAAGTAGATTGTGACATTTGTTTCCTCACAGTCAGTATCAAAAGTTCTCCTAATAGAGATTTTTATTTAATTAAATAAGTGGGATTTTGACATAATCTGAGAGAATCTTAAATTTCTGATTACTTTTGAGGGAGATTCAGACTTGACATTAGGAGGCTTTTCTTTACCAAGAGGTTGGGCAAATACTAGAACAGGCTTCCTAGAGAAGTGGTTGATACCCCAATCCTGTCAGTATTAAAGAGGCATTTGGACAATGCCCTCAATAACAAACCTTTCGTCATTGCTGAAGCAGCCCAGCAGTTGAACTAGATGATCATTTGAGGTCTGTTCCAGCTGAAACATTCTATTCTTTTTAAGCATTATTTGGGGGATTAGATCTAGCCTTCTTTTTTTTTTTCTATATCAGCCACTCTCTTTTTCAGCTTTTTTACTCAAATATTCACCACAAGATATATTCATGAACCACTGTTGTATATGGTAGCAGTGTCAGGAGTAGAAGTATTGACATAGAACCACTGGTATAGCCTTTCTTTTTTTTTCCTTTTTTCTTCTTCTTTTCCCATAAAAGGCTTTAAAGAATCTTATGATTCTACTGAAGTAATTTTTCCTATGTACTTAGTCTTGTCATGATCCTTTTGATTCTATCCTTAGAAGTTTCTTTCTAATGCATTCTTATAGTATTATTCATTCCTAGTTGGTCTGTTATTCTGAACAAAAACACTAGGACAGAATAACCAGCCTTGTAAAGGGTGAGGCAAGGCATGAATTTATAGCAAGTGAAACAAAAGAAAAGAAAACAAAGCACAGCCTTTAATTTATCACGGGATCCAGTAAGTGCGTCAAAGAAAAATGAGGAGATTTTGTTTTCCTTTTCTTCAAATAGACTCCTTAAGAGAACTCAGGGACTCAATCTGTTTGAATGAGGTTTGTTTATGGGGTAGCACAATCATAATTTTGGAGGAAACCTTGTATCAATAGGTATTTATGAGAGAAAAAAAAATGGTTTGGCACTTCATAGGTTACTATCTCACAAAGATGGGAGGAAAGAAGGGGCGGTTACTACAAGAGTGGTATAAGAGGGTATCTTAATTTTGCTTAGTGTCAAGGGATACTAATGAGCCAGCAGCTGAGGTACCCTTTGTTGTGGTTTCACCCCAGCTGACAGCTCAGTCCCATGGAACCACTGGCTCACTCTTTCACAGGTGGGATGAGGAAGAATTAGAAGATTAAAAGAAAGAGAAACCTCATGAATTGAACTAAAGAAAGTTTAATAGATAAAGCGAAATTGTGCGCATATGCAAAGCAAAACAAGGAATTCATTCACCACTTCCCATGGGCAGGCAGGTGTTCAGCCATCTCCAGGAGAGTAGGGCCACATCATGCATAATGGTGGCTTGGGGACACAAACGCCATCACTCCAAACATCCGCCCCTCCACCGCCCTTCCTCATTCTTTCCCCAGATGTATGTGCTGAGCATGATGCCAGATGTTCTGGAATATCCCTTTGGTTAGTGATAGTCAACAGTTCTGGCTGTGTCCCCTCACAAATCCTTGTGTGCCCCCAGTGTCCTCTCTGGTGGGGTGGGGTGGCAAGCAGAAAAGGCCTTGATTCTAAGTGCTGCTCAGTAATAATGAAAACATCTGTGTTATCAACACCAAAAATCTGAAATGCAGCCCCACACCAGTGAGTATGAAGAAAATTAACTCTACTCCAGATGTAATGAGCACCATCTCCTCTGACTTGCTGCAGTTATCTGGCAGTGCAGGTAGAAGGGCAGACACTTGTTTAGCCCACATTATTATCCATAAGGGCAAATTCTGTTAGTAGGATACACGGATGGTACACAATTACTGGGATGGCAGATAAGATGATAAAAGTTCTTATTTCCTTTAGTGGAGTGTATGCAACCAAAAATAGCAAGTTTGTCACAAAATGAAGGGAATCGTCTTGCTACCTTGATCTGTATAAAGTGCCAGTCTCTGAAATAGGGGCTTGTAGTGCCAAGTGTTCATATACAGCCATTCATAACATTTACCAAATATCATAGTGGTTATAAGAGACATTGGGAGATTTTATGTATAGTTCTTTGGCTTAGGTTTGTTTGTTTGGGTTTTCTTGGAGTTTTTTGTTTATGCTTTGGAGGGATTTCTATCCATGGATTGATTTCCTATGCCTACAAAAAGAAAACAGAATGACAGCTAAGAAAGCTGTCAGCACTTTTGTCTGCAGTGGGTTTCATGGCAAACTGCCATTTCTTTAAGTTTTTACAATGAAACTGTGGACCATTAAGGTGCTTGGAAGTGAACCCTAAAGGTCAAATTTCATCTTCTGTTCTGATGAGTTACAAGTGCAGTGAAATTCTGGAGTGTTGCCTCCTTTAGAATAATTTGGCCCGAAGCATGATGGAAGATAATTTTGAATATATAACCAATAGCTGACACTCAGCCTTTTCTGATTAAAATATAAAAGCATAGGTTTGGTTTTCATCAAAGCCTACTGCAATGTATTCCACTCTAGATCAATTCAGACTAGCAAGAATGCCAGATGAAAATAGCCATAAAATATCTGTCAAGTGGAGTGACTAATGAAAAGCACAGAATCTGTTTTTCAAAAGGTGAAAATTTATTGACTGTGGATATGGTATCTGAATAAAAGCATAGAAATGCTTGTATGGGAGCACATTTCCCCACAGTTCTGTTTGAAGTCATGCTGTGTGCTTGAACAGAGAAACTATTTGAGCGTCTTTGTCTTGCATTTACTGCAGCCTACCCTTGTCCTCTGACTAGACTTCCCAAGTGCTGTGACAGTAGAATAGCTAACAGTGTTCAGGTAATACTTGGAATTCTTAAAATAAATTGCAGTTTTCCCATACCAAAGTTGTGCCTAAACATTTTGATAAAACACATTATTTCCCCTAATGTTAATTTGAAAGGCAAAGAAGCAACAGGTAAAATTTAAATCAAGTAGAGATCCAAAAGAAAGCCAAAGGATGCTCAGTCCTGGAAAGATGTAATTGTACACAGATAGATGAGAACTCACACATTTAGGATTTGGGTAATGGTCAGGAGGCAAAAAAGTCTAACATTGCTGCTGATTCAGTCATGGGGTATCAAGCTCCAAGTGTAAGTCTGTGTGCAACAATTATTAAGTGAAGTCAAAATTAATGTGTTTCTAGTACCCTTTACCTTTCCTGTCAGATGCTGTTTCTATCTTTTTCAGATTAACTTTTGTTACTTTAAACATTGTAAATGGACCATTTGTTTTTCACTATGATCTAAAATATCTAAACAATATTACTTTATCCATACATGTGTCTGCATTTTCAGTATGCATTTGGTTCATAACATATTACTGTCTTATAGTGAATATTTTGTGTATCATTTGCCTAGAAATTTTTATAGGTCCTGTTTAATACACACTACAGGAGAAAATACATGCAGTTAACCAAAATAAATTTGGATTTCTCTTCTTTTTTTCATATAAACAGAAGCAAGTTGGTTATTAGACCTTATATCTGTGTCCTTTTAAAATGCCATGTTAGAAACTGCAGAATAAATAGGCAATATGGAATACAGGTACTTGTTTCCTCATTTTAGATGACAGGTCCAGGTTATTGTAGAAGCTTTTCTCTAGTACTTAGCATATTACTCATAAATTCAGAGCTCATAAGATATATATAAATATATGGGGGTGCAAAGAAAAAAATATCTTTAAATGCAAAACTTAGAAACTATCTAGATTATTGTAATGATAAAAGCGTGATGAAAAATAAATCACGCTTCCAGAGACTCACATTGTGATATGTGCATTTACTCTGCAAATCCAAAGCAGGCTTTTATTTGCATCCTATTTATTTAAGGTGGGAATAACATATGTTCACATTTCTTGGGTTGAGAGCAGCGCTCTGCAGCTTCTTATCAAGCAGTACTCATTTTGCCTTAAATTGCTATTCCCAGTCCCTTCAATGAGCTGAGAATCTTTTTATCATTGATAAAGCAATCTTTTTGTGTATCTTGGAAGTACCCAGCTTTGCTATTTAATTATCTTCTAATTAAAATACCGATTAAAAGAGTTTATTAGATTATGCAGAGACAGTTAGTAAAAGGTGTGTGTTGTCGATTAAAAAAGTGAGTCAGATGTGAGTAGCATTTAAACAGGTTGGGTTTGGTTGTGGGGTTTTTCTGTTTGTTTGTTTGTTTGTTTGTTTGTTTGTTTGTTTGTTTTGTTTTGTTTTGGAAAGCCACTAATCAAAAGGAAGGGCTCTGAAGTGTAGCACAACTTCAATAATGACAGCCCAAATATGTATCAAACTTACAAGGCAATCAATATTTTTCAGGCTTACCTCTGAGATTGCTTCAGGAATAGGAAAATTTAATTAGCAGGCCCAAGTTCTACAAAATTCTGGTGATGGACTGTCACTGGAGAATACGGGCTTATTCTTAACCATAATGTATATAAACACATTTTCAGATTGTTTGTGTCCCTACCTACCCATCCTCCCCATTCCTCCTGTTGCAACTGAATGTCCAGAAGGACCTGGGATATCAGAAGAAATGTTTCTTTTGTTTGTTTGTTTGTTTGGGGTTTTGGTTTGGGTTTTTT
>VYZQ01043539.1:0-14310 GCA_013400655.1 Mystacornis crossleyi
ATGTTTGTGCAGCACTTTGAAGACAATTGCTGCTAAGTAAGTGAACTGCATTGGCACTGAAATGTGAATCACAGAGATGGGAATAGGTCATGAATCTCTCATTCTCTGCCTGTGCTTTGCATTTCCACTGCACAGGCTGGGAGGCTTTGCCACCTTGATTAATTTTCTTTAATAACCTGAAAAGTCAGCTTTTTTCCTACTGAATTGTGGGAGAACTGTTTACACTCAACCTTTGTCATTAGGGAATGTAATGTGCCTTATTTATAGGAGCTGATTTTTTTTCTATTTGTTCACTTCTACTCCTTCTTTAGGCCTTCCAGAGTGATTTCTCTTTGTGCCTATGAAATTTTAGAAAATTAGTTAGTAATTAGTTCATTAGTAGTTTGTTTACACCCCTCTTACTTTCAAGTCCTCGCCAAAACTTATGATAAAAGATATTGTTCAGACTGTACAACGAAGTCTTCAAAACTCAAAGAATGGTGCCTATACAACCTTAATTACTCTTCCTGTGCGTTTATATAATGATAGAGCTTTTAATTATACACTCACATGCTATTTTTTTCTCTTTACATACATAGCAAGATAGATGGTATTCCCTTTTTGAGCACTATTTGATATTTTATTTTCATTTTGTTCTCATAAAAAGGAACCTTGACACAGTCCTCTGTGTCCTTGAAAGCATGGGTACAATAAAGATTTTCTTGCAGGAATGTTTGCTGGAATATTTTTCTAACATGGGTGAAAAAATCTTTTGTCTTGCCTTATTCTTCACAGCAGGTTAACCACAGATTAGATGTTAGCATAGTTTGTGTTTCAGTAAGCAGATAAGCCCTGCATATTTTAATGTGAAATTTAGAGAGAGAAGACTCCAAATATGTGCATGTGTGATTTTCATAATCTTTGTATCATTTGGAATTTTTTGCTGACTATTTCTGAAATTTTCTGTAGAACTGTATAAATATACCAAGCAGATGAAAAGATTAGCCGTGTGCTGAAAACACAGGGAGAAAGAAAGAGCAGAGATATATCTGTGTGTATGGCTGTGCCTTGTATCCGAAGCATGGTCACCGTTTTCTTCTTGAATTATATCTTTCTTATCCTTTCATTTCCCTACGTAACGTTCGTGCTATAAAGCAGTGGAGTGCTGTTACATTCCCATTAGCATTTCTCCACTTCTGAAATTGTGCTTTTTTTGCTGAGCATAGCCTATCTAAAAATCATCTTGTAAAGAAGCTTGGTAGAGGCTTGATAAGGCAGCTGCAAACAATGTCACCATCAGTGATTTCAGTTGCTGCTTGTTCCACATGCATGTTGGAGTAAGGCAGCTTTAGCGCTCGCCTGGTTTCATACAGGCTTTTATACTTGCACGACTGCACATGGTGCTCCTTTCAGCAGCATTCAGGATCACCGTGGGGAAGCTGAATAATGGTATTATGGCATTCGTGGATTTTTTTTTTTTTTTTAAATTTTCATAGAAATCTGTAAGCAATGGCTTAATGCTAGCATGGGGATTGTACATAATGAGATCTCCCTCAACAACCTTGTCCATGAGATGTGAGCTTGAGCTGTGCAAGGCCACATGATGGGAGTGACTTGGTTGCAGCTAGATCTGTGCTGTGCCAGAAATACATAAACTGCCATAGGCCTGGTGGAGGAAGACTGGGCAAATTGAGATGGAAACCAGTTACATCATTCTGAATGACGACAGCATGTGCACGAGACCATGAGGCCTAGCTGGAAAGTGTCCTCCAAGTGCTCTATCCAAATGAGATTTCAAAATGAGGCCCTATCCTGACATAGTTCTGATTTGCTTTCCTGACTGTAATTTTATGAACAGCAAAATGCCTCATGTTACATGAAGTCAGCAATAAAATCATGCTGTAAAGTGCCTAATTCTCTTTGCGCTGTCTCCCTTACTGCTTGCTGTGAGAAAGTACTGAGCTTTTTTAACTTTCTTTGGCTCTTCTTTGAACTGACTAAATTTCTTGTCACTGTTGGCTGGTTATCAGCTGTTTTATCACGTCTTTTTCTCACATGCCTTGGAGAAGACCAAAAGACCATTTGATGCTCCAAGTGTATTCTAGACCATTTTTCTCTGTGTAGTCAGGCATATCCATAGGTATATTTGTTTTTAGGACAGTAAGTGTTATATTATTGTTGGCTGTCAAATAAAGATGTGGCTCTTGATACCAGGCACATCATCTATTCTTCCTGCAACTAAAATTTATTTTGCCTTAGTGATTTACCACACAAAACAACAGATGATGACAAAGTAAAAATATGCTGAGGTTAGATAAAACAGACTTTGAAGATATTAGCTGAAATCTTAGTGTGAAATTCACACTTAGATGGAAACAGTGGCAGAAAATCACTTTAAGAATGAAGTGTAAGAGAACTTTTTTATTTCTAGTGTTGCTCTTAGTACATTAAAATGTTTACAGGAAATTTAATTTAACAACTGTTTTTGCTTATGGCTTTGACAGACTTCATTATCTTCATCTGACATTTTTAGTGTTGCCTGCCCCTTATTTTTTTGGCAGTGTCAGTGGACTGAGAGCTGGTCAGGGAAATGGGAAAATGGGATGAATTAAATACTAATTATGAACAAGAGAAAGACAGCGTAACAACTGGAATAATGAGAGAAAATGGGTAGTGGCTGGACAAAGAAACTGCAATGAAGAAGCCTTTGGGAGAGCGGGTAATTAGGGTCACAGAAGCAGACAAGGGAGAATAGGGTTGTGAGACAGGGCCTGGCATGTGTTTGCCGAAGAGATGAAGAACAGGGATTTGTGGCATAATGTGGGGAGGTGGTTGCTTGGCAACCTTAATTTGGTCCCCTTATGATACATGGGTGATCACATATTGTTTTTATGCAGGATTTCTGTCTCTGTGCAGGACGGACCTGCTCTGGGGATGTGCTGGGGCTATGCAGGAGAGAGGAGTCATGCCCATGTGGCTCCTGCCTCATTTATTGCTTGAGCTGGGAAGTCAATAATGGACAATGGGAGGGGAAAGAAAGGCCATGTGACTGTAGTAATGCACTGTTGCACGAAAGATACTGTTCCTATGTAGTGCTAATGTAGATGCTTAAAGCAGTTCTGTGTGGAACCTCTAAGGGTCTAATAGCTTCTAATTATCTAATTTTTAATGACCCCTTTTAGAGGCCTAAATCCAATTTGCTCAGCAATCACACCTGCAAGTGATGTTGCAATGTCTGTGTTCGAAATATTTTTAAATACTTTTAAATTACATTTGTAATGCCTCAGACATAAGATCTAAAATCAGTGAATACCTCTGCTTTTAATTTTCCTGTGCTTCCTTGCCCTGTATTTTAAACAGCAGTAGTACCTTTTATTTGCTGCTGTGGATTTTTGTGAATTAATGCAGCACTCAGACGTTGAAGTGATAAGCAGCACTGAGGAGCTCTGGAGGAAATTAGTATTTCTGGCATCATAACGCAATTCAATAATGGGCAGTGAACAAAGCATGGGCCACACACTGAGTTGTGAGGTGAAAGCAAAGTATTGACTAACTGTTTGGTGACTATAGCATAGTAGTCATATGCAAAAATAGCAGTTAAAGACTGTGACATAGGTACAGGAAGTTACTATCACCCTTGTACTGGGTAGATTTCCAGGAGGGGGATTAAAAGGAGTACTGATGACCCATGTGTTTCTTTCTGTCTCTAGGTTTGTTTGGATAGTATGGAGCTTCAGGGTTTTTGATGAGTACTTTAATGGCTATACTCCTATTTTAAATATGTAGGGTTCATGAGTGCACTTTGTGCTGAGGGTGGAAGGTAGTGGAGTTTTTGAAGGCTCCTGTCTCTCATGGAAATTTACTCCAAACTATGTCCCGTACAGTCACCGCCTCTGAGTAGTGTGGTTAGGTGCACTAAAAATGAATAGTACTTCGGTAGATATTTAATTTATTTAGTCCGATGCATTAACAGATTGTGACAGGTTGGAGATTAACTGAACATCTTTAATGCTACTGTTTGCAAGGAAAATGGTGTTTTAATAAGAATTAAGCAGGTAGGGAGTTACAGGCTTATATAGAATAATATAAGAATAAAGAATGGTTTCCTTTTGTACTGACCTTTTGTTTTGATTATTGTACTCAAGGTGGCTTTTTGTTGGTGTCTGCTTGTAGGCACTGTAGGTATGGGGCTCAATAGGAACGCAGTTTTTGAACGGCGTAAAATTTCTCCTCATGTTTGTTAGTTACCTCTGAACTTACAAAAGCCAGTGTACCACCTGAGTTCCAGCTCTGTGACATGGGTGGTGGTTCTCCTGCCTGGTGCATATCTGTTCTGTCCCCTTTTGTCTTTTCTTATTTTTATATGCAGCCCTGCGAAGCCTGTCTGGTGCAATCCCATGTCACAATGTGCCCCGTCAGTTTTTGTCCTGTAGCAGATGTAGAAGGTGGTAAAAAAACCCGTGTTCCCAGCAGCTTATGCTGCTTAGGTTTTTTGCTTTGCATAGCTATTTCATTTTTCATGTCTGAAGTTTGAATGTAATCACTATGTTCAGAAGAAATGAATATTTTCCAGTAAATCTTCAGACAAAGAAGTAAAAGGAAATCTTATTAAGCCACAGAACTTGAAAAGACTGTGAGCTATTATTCATATGAGCTAATTCAACGGCCAATTAAAGCTGTAACTCACTTTTATCTTTCCTAGGGCTGAAAAATTCCTGACTTACCTCTGATTTCCTATTCAGTCAAATGTTATTAGATTCAAGTCATGTAAGAGTTGTAGACAGAAAAAGAGAAAAAAAAAGAGGAAAAAGCTGTCCATCTTTGTCAATGGCTCCATGGTACACAGCCATTGTAATAACCAAACATGGAAAAACACATTCGATAAAAACTTCCAGTTCAGCATCTGAATTTCCCTGCCTTCTAAGTCCATCTTCTGATTTTATTTATGCCTTTTTCTGTTTTAGTTTTCAGTCTCTTTTCAGTTATTTTCCTGAAAAACCAAGGTGATTTGGTACCTGAAATTTCTTGCTTAAAGGCATTATCTTAATTCTTCGCTTTTTGACTCTTCTAATTCCATTTCTGTCCTTGTTTTTTAACATCTTAAAAAAAAATGTAGCAGAAACATATTATTCTAGAATGACCTCATCAACAGACAAAAACTGCCTCTCTGCTTTTGCTCATTTCTTTTAACATGTTTAAAAATTGTATTAACTTATCTTGCCATAATATAGCTGCTTTTAAGAGTTCATTTCTCCACTGGGATCTGCAGATCCCTTTCAGGCTCTGCTTTCCAGGTTGTTGTTCTCTGCTATGTTAGACTGACTATTGCTGGAACTAAACCTTTGCATTGGAATATATTAAAATTCAAATTTATATTATTTGAAAAAATAACGAATTTATTTTTTCACATATTCTGTGCTATAGTAATGATTTAAAGTTAACTGATAGAAGAAGCAAACCAAGTATTCTTTTACATCTGATTTTTAGCAGTATTGTTTCATCAAGGATCAGATCCTGCAATTTACGTGTCTTCTAGGTAGCTTTATATTCACATGTAGGTAAGCATAAGATGACTGATGTTAATGAGAAACACTCTGGCTTCACTAGGACAAGCAGTCAGCTCCTCCTTAGGCCCCTCCATGAGGATGAAAATGTTTGACTGTGGAGATGTTTGCAAAGGACTGGGCCATAGTGTCATCCTGCTAAGTACTATGTTTAATTTTGTGAGCAGTTTTGTTAATTAGACCTATTGAAAGTGCGGTAAATGCTCCAATCAATAGAGTGTCATCAGTTCATAAATTTTTAAATCTGGAAAGGACTACTACTTTCTCTGAGTCATTCTGCAAATAATTATTTATGAAATCACAAATTTTATTAGTAATTTTATATCTACTAGCATCAGTTTTGTAGTCCCATTCAGATTACTAAGAAATGCTGCTTCAATCTGATTTAAAGCAGATTCTACCTGGAAAGTACCTCTTTGGATAAAGTTGCTAAACCTACTATTGCTTTCTTCAGTCTCTCTGGTAATCAGCCCTTTGCCATTTCATGTGGTAGTATTTATTTACAAAAGTCAAAGCATCAAACTCGTTCAAGTTAAAGTGTATTTTACAGAAATCTGTTGTATGAATATAATGAGTTCTTATCCCTTGTGAATTTTTTTTCATGGTATTGCTCACATTCTAGTTCCTAAGTCTAAGTAAATACTATTAAAATTTTTTTTTAAAAATGAGATTCTTGGGTATTAATATGGATCAGTGAAGTATTCCTATATTGCCACACTGGTTCTGATTCCAGTCATTGGTTTTTATTTGCAGTCCTTCTGCTGGTAATAGATTTTACAAATGAAAGAAATTAAATTGTCTGAAAGGATGATAAGAATCCTGAACAGCAAAAGGAATGCAGCATCCATCATTTCTGAGAAACCATGTATCTCTATCGCTAAAAAGGAATAATTTCTAAAGTAAATAATGCACATTTAGAGAGCTCTTTTTTTTTCAATTCAGTAATGCATTTAAATTGGCATTATTAAACATCTATTATGGCAGCAGCGATTCTAAAATGAGAATTTTCAGCTTAAAGTTTTCAGAATTCAGTTTTGAATTCTGGTTTATTATTCAGGTTTGAACTGATATAGTACAGCCCGTGCCCTTTTTTTTTACCTCAGTAGTCATCTATCTCACCATTGTAGCACTAGGATAAAAGCTTTTCTTACAGATATGGGGGTTTTACAGGCTAAGAAGTTGCTTTGAATAGCCCATGGAGAAGAAAGAACTGTTGCATAAAATTATTTTTTCATAGAATCATAGAACGGTTTGGGCTGAAATGGACCTGAAAGACGATCTAGTTCCACCCCCCCTGTTCTGGACAGGGACACCTTCCACTAGACCAGATTGCTCAGAGCTCCATCCAGCCTGGCCTTGGACACTTCTGGGGGTGGGACATCCACATCTTCTCTGAGCAACCTGTTCTGGTGCCTCAGAACTCTCACAGTAAATTTCTTCCTAATACCTAGTCTAAACCTGCCTCCCTTCAGCCTAAAGACATTCCTCCTTGTCCTATCATGTCATGCCCTTTTAAAAAGTCCCTCTCCTGTTCTCTTGTAGCCCCCTTTAGGTACTGGTAGGCTGCTATAATGTTTCCCTGGCGTTCTCTTTTCTCCAGGTTGAACAATCGCATTAATGTGGCAATATTCTTTGAAAATTTCAGTAGTGATGAAGAACAGAATTGCTATGACAGTATTACAGCAAAGACTTTTTTCCTGGTGTGCCAGGGTTAACAAGATTTTGTTCCAATTTTATAGTTATGGAAACTGAGATCAGAGGGTAATCTGACTTTTGAAAGGCCACAGTTTGACAGTCAGCAAGTTTCACTAAGAAATTTGCTATCTTTACTGAGGAATTTGGATGCTCAACTAAAGCTTTGTATATAAGAAAATTCACTCATAAAGTAACTGTCAGTCTTCTAATATGACTTTATTTAATCCAAACGAATCCAGTTTGTATACTCCAGTCAATGGTAGGATGCCCGTTAAAAACCAGATTCCTGATAGGAGTGGGGAGATGTCTTACTTCTCTGCACAGAAATGGAATATTGTATCCAGTTCATGTTCATATTTTTTAAATGGTTCAAAGATTTAAAAGAGCAAGGGAAAGAACTACTGGAATGATTCATGAGCTGTAAGAAATACCTCATCCCATGAGAAATAAAGGAATTGGCATGTCAGTGAATTAAAAACAAGACTCAGAGGTGACCTCATTAAAATGCGTGAGCATATTCACAATAAGAAAATTCCAAGTACTACAGAAGCAATGGCTGGAAGCTGTCATCAGCCAAATTAAAATTAGAAATTCTGTGCCCGTTTTTAAGAGAAAGAATGATTAATCACTGAAGTACATGATGAAGGGAAGAGATGGATTCCCCATCTCTCATTTTCAAATTAAGACAGGATGTCATGCTGGAAGATGTATTTAAGTCAAACACAAAGATACTGAGCTCAGTACAAAGGTAATGGCCTGTGAAAAGTAGATCAGATTAGGTGATCACGAGTGGCAACTCTGGATTTAAACTCTGTTACTCCATGAGATCAGGTCTCTGCCAAGAGCTGCGTGAGCAGCTGGTGGTTCTTGCATGGATCAGAAATTGTATCAATTGTAAAATGCAAGTTGCGCAGCCCCTAGGCAAATATTATTCATCTGTGTAGAGTATGCTCAATGTGAATTATGATAATCCTGGCAAAATCAACTACACCAGTTCAATGACCAGAGAAGCTACTGAAGACTGCTAATTTTGATGTATCTCAGATCAGGCGACACAATTTTGTTTATTAACACAGCATAAAGTCTTCCATACCAGTTCAAATCAAACGTCCATGTAGCCCTCTAACTTTTTTCTGATACCAGCCAGGATATTAACAGTGCAAAACAAGGGCATGGACAGAGGGATGTACCATAATTCTAGCTGGAAGACATCCTCAGGAGGTCTGTGGTCCAAGCTGTTTCCCACAGTGAGGCCAAATTCTGAAGACAGGGTAGTCCATGCTGCTCAGGGTTTCCCAGCTTCCAGTGATCATTGGTCAAGAGGTTTCTTAGGCAGCACCTGGAATGCTGTGTGGAATGTCCTGTTCTCCAAATTTGTCTAGTGCCGTTTATGTGTTGACTGTCCTGAGGCTCAGTGATAATGAGTTCTGTAGTGGTACATTGTACAAAAAATGCTGCTTCACTTTGCCTTGAACCTGCTCTTTGCCCACAGTTTATCCTCTGAGAAATAATGCATTATCATTTTCCTTCTCCAGCAGCCCACATTCTACTAAAGATCTAGAAAAGTACCCTTCTAGCCTGGTAATAAAATGCAAATACATCTTTGAGCTCTTCCCACTTTATTACATGAGATTAAAATGTGATGTTGATGACATTAGAAATAATGGAGCAAACACACACTGTTCCTAATGGTCTAAGCTGTAATGAGTTTTGGCTTTACTCAATAAAAATTTTTTTACAAAGCAGTGCTTATTCAAGACTGAGTAAGCTGTGGGAAATCAATTTTCCATGGCTGCTTTGGCCTTGTGCAAAAGCTTAGTGGTCTTTATAGTGAACCAAGCCTTTTGTTTTATTATTTGTTCTGCTTATAAATTGTGAGGGTTGAGTTACTAATTTATAAAGGACAAACAGATCTTGTGTGACAGTTTAATCACCTAATTAATATTGTAAGTCAGAAGTTTTATTGTATTTTGTTGCATTTATGGGATTTTGCACATTAACACCTGAGTAGGAACATGTAATAAAAAGTATCATGAATTTATCAAATGGCAAAACCCATGACACAGCTTAAATCTGTAATTTTTACAATGAAGTGATATTTGAATAATTGTCACATTGTAAAACTGCCGCCCTGTGGAGGCTAATGGAAAATTACATTTCCGCATAGTTCCTGAGGACTGTTCCTAATGCATTAATTACGAAAATTACCACTAGCTTTGCCGGGAGGAGATTGGTCCAATTTCTCAGAATAGCAATCTGATTCTGCTATGCACACTCACATGTGCCAGAAGTCCTCTGCATGTTAGGGTGCCAACTTTCAAGCTGAAGTATTGCACACCATGAACAAGCTTGGGTTCAGTCCTGCCAGCTGTAGATGCTGGTGCAAAGAGCCAAGGCCTGGGCAGGGAATGTGGATTATTTGCTTAGCTGGAGGCAAGCTGCTTTCTGGGCTCTCCTGAAGAACTGGAAACAGACCTGGTCCCAACAGGAGTCCGTGAGCAAGGAGCAACAGGGGCCAGGGAGGAGGGGAGGCCTGGCTTCACCACAGTTCTTTCATGCTGTTGATGAGCATGATTGCCAACCCTCAGGACTTGGTCTGATCCCCAGAGAGAAGTGAAGGTAGCAACCTCCTTGCCCAAGGCTTGCAGAGCTGGTCTCTGAAGAGTTTTGTGTTAGAAAGATTTTGGCAGCAGCATTCCAAAAAGCTATCTGCTGAACTTCCCAAGATGGATGCTAGGCTTAGCTTCCATGGGTCTTCTGTGTTTGCTTCCCTCGTCTGAACTGGAAACAATTAACTGTCATGCTCAGCAGCTCCACTGCTTTCTCAATAGTTTTTAAAAGGCAGTTTATTGCCTCACTAAATGTCATAAAGCCATATTTGACAGCTCTGACCAGCTGCAGTTAGTACATGAATTTCCATGGGTTTGGTCTGGATTTATATGAAAGACTACACTTTATAGTACTGTTTTACTTTTATGTTAGAGCACTGTCATACCGATGTTTTGAACTGCTTACAGTGGTTTCTGAAAGCTTCACTCAGGCTTAGGAAACTCTGGGGTTCATACTTGAAGGACTTTGCTTCAAAGCAAACCCTAATGAATTCAGTGCAATACCCCCTGGATATCACTTTGAAATTTGGAGTTAATTTGAAACCTTCTGCAGATACTTCGGAAATTCTATAATGTAGAAGCATTGGGAATGGCACACACATAAGTAATAGCAATGGGAACCATCCAGGATCCTTGTAGCCTTGGGTAGGGAGTTATTACACCTTTCAGAAGTGTTGGGAGAAACCCATATTTTTCAAAATGAGGCTTTCAGGTGCCATTTCCACTCCCACTACCACAGTGGTGCATTGCTTCACTCTATAGCATGTCTCTGGGCAGCATTTGTGCAGGACTGAGACAAGTAAAGAAAAATGAGCACTGTTTAAGGGTGAAGGTGTCTGCTTTTACACTACTGTAGCCCTAGACTTGTATTGCATCACTCTTTTTATAGCATAAACACTGTACTTTAAAGATTACTTCTTTATGCATGCATATAACCATAACAGTGAAGAAAATCGCAAATACTTAGTTCAGTTAGGGGTTTGAATGGTTTTGGATTTGGGGTGGAAGACCCCGATGTATGTCTGTACAATCATTTGCAGGTTTCTCTCTGAGATTGTCAGTAAATGTGTTCATCCCAGTCACATAGCAGGGGCTGTCAGATGGCAGAGGTAATTGTGGGTTGGCTACCATGGCGTGCCCTGCTTCAGCTGCTGGAGAATTCAAGTGAACTGTTATGTAAATGTCCTTGAGGAAACATGGAGTGGTGAAAATATCAACAGCTGTCAGGACAGGACCCTTACATTAAAAAATAAGGTAAACTAATCCACTGAGCTCCCTGAGGAGGAAAAAAAAGTGACTTCAGGGTAGTTTTACATGAAGAATAAAAGTTTGATAATGGGACCATCATTTTAGCTCATCCAGGTGTAAAAAAATATTGGGACTGGAAGCTGAAAGATTAGTTCAACTGGTAAAAGGGTTTACTTTTTAAACCATGGAGGTTACTAATCATCTCAATTATTTCTTAGAGGCTGTAATGGTTTTAGTCAGTGGCATTTTTACAATTCAGTGTTTTCTCTTGGTTCTTGTCCAAACAGAAATTGATTTAGGAAGCATCTCTCGTTATAGAGTTACAGTAAATAGTTATAGTCATAGAAAAAGGTTGTGTTACTTATTCCCAGCACTCTTGGCTTGCTTGGCAGCTGCTGCATCACTCACAGTTTTTTGACAAGAGGCACAATGGCATTTTGTGCATTGACTTGTGTGTTGTTGCCCCGAGTACTATCGTTAGTTGGGCATGGGTACTTTGCTTAGTTAAAACCAGTCACAGAGAGAAGGGCATTTCTGTGTGCTGCTTGTATCCACAATAGTATCAGTTGTTGTATAGCACTTCCTCATGCTGGGGCTGTCTCTGCCCTGTCATCCATTTGGTTGTCCACTAGTGGCATCTGGCTCTGAGATCCCCACAGCCCTAAAGTTGGGTGGCAGGGGAGAAGGAGGGCAAGGTGATTGCAGTGTGTGCCATGTTGAGGGACTTTTTCCTCTAGGTGCTGCTGCGATATGGGATGAGGAGAAACAACACACTGCAGCCTTCATTCCCCCCCGCAGCAGGTCTCTACCCAGAGCATTTGGGACTGTGATTTGGATAGGCCGATGCCAGGACAGAAGTCAGGAGATGAGGATCCGAGGTACTCTTACCCACTCTCTTCCTTCTTGACCAGTCCATGCTTATGAGAGTTCTGTATTATTGTTTAAATTTGACAGAAAACCTTGTGCTGTTCTGTGCTGCACAGCCCATAGCAGAACTGTGTCTTTTAAGACACTATTATACATATAAAAATAACTATAACTTTAATAATTTCTAATACATTACCTGAATCTACTACAGTTTGGTGAGTGCTAATGAAGTGGGGTGTGTGTCCTATGCGTACTAGTGTGTACTGTGTGGAGATAGAGCTGCAACAGGGTGCATCAAAGTCCTCCTCTTGGAAGGATCTAAAGAAAATGTTTTGTGGGTTGCTTTTTAAAATTTATTTATTTAGTTTAAAACGAATAGAAAGCTATGATATCTCCTCTCTGTTCCCATTTTTCAATTTGAGAGAGTAATAACTCAGAAATCCTGAGTCCTTGAATTTTTTGGGCCCCCCCCCTTTTTTTTTGCAAGGCATATACTATTAAAAATTTATTATTGTATTTCAGGTTGCATTGAAAGTTCTAGTAATGAGCTGGGCATTTGTTTGTTTAAATATCTTTATTTGGCATGCTGAAAAGACCAGAGTTAGCAATTTTTACTTTCGATACAGAAACATTAAATCTCCCCGAGGGATAGAAAGAAAATAGTTCTGCACAATGAGGATGTGAAACATGGAATATTTATCTAGAAAAGCTGATGAGTTGCTATTTTTGTACATACTTGAAACTTTTTTGGACACAGCCCTGAGCAACTTCGTTAAACTGGAAGCTAGTCCTGCTCTTGGAGGCCCACCTAAATGACCTAAATTCCTTCCAACCTAAATTATTGTATGATTTTTTAAGAAACTTAGACGACAGAGACAGCTCTTGTTTTGGAGATACAGAATTATGACTTAGTTTCCTGCTAATAACTCTTCTTGGTAATTTTTTTTCTTATATATCTGCATCATGGACTGCGTAAATAAAGGAGAATCCCTGTAAAGACTTGTGTTGTTTTTCACATATAGTTTTATGAGAAATAATCACGGCATCCACAATAACAAGAACTGCTCCCCGGTGACCACAGACCTGGCCCAGCATCCCAAATCTGTGTATCCATATTGGGAGGTCTGTGAGAGGGAGCCTGCCTTTCCTTACCTTGCTGATCTGTGTCCCTTACGCATTGGATAGGGATTGCCACTGAAACATTTTGTGCTTGCTGTTTCTTAGCTATGTCCTTCAGTTCTATTTACAAATAAACATTCTAGCTACAAAGGGCAATGTTACATACCAAATGTAGGCACAGAGATTTTTTCCATGTACAGGAGAAGTCGTAAGGTTTCAATGCCCATGTGTTCGACCTTCAGCTGAAAAGATAACATAATAACAGTGATTGAATGTTCAGCCTGTTTAAATTAGTGACAGCAATGAGAGATGTGCATTAGTCCACAATTGGCTTGATGGTATGCAGCAGAATATTCTCCTCTTACAAGTTCTCTTTCATCTGACTTGATTGCTTTCCCTTTCTATTCTCCAAGGCCTCAGCTCCTGACCTGCTGGGTTTAGAATCAGTCCCCATTAGTCTATTATTTTTCTTTTCAACTGTGACAACCTCTTTAAAACAGGCCCCTTTTATAAAGATTTTAAAGGTTTTCTGTGGCTTTCACTGGAACCTGACAATTACTAAACCATCAGTAAATTAGCCCTGTTCCTCTTCAAGGCATTGTGGCATTTTCAGGATATTGCCTTCCCTCCAAGGTCTTTCAGGAATGACTTCTCTTGCTCCTTTCCTCCCCAGACCCTCTGCCCAAACCCCTTCAGCCATAACAAGCATTCGTCTCCACTCTCAACATAATAATATTTTCAATGCAAATGCTTCCCAGGCCTTCATACACACACCAGGAAGTCTCCTCTCACCTCTGAGACCATTGTGTCGAAGGCTCTCTAGGGGTAAGTCACAAAGTGCAATGTAGATATATGCTGTTACGTGGGGTTTTATAGCAATAAGCCCATAAATACCAGATAAAACCATATTGGTAAGGCAGGGATTGAATAAAAGATGAATTCTCATCATGTGAGCTGGCCATTTTTAGCTTGGTTTCCGCTGCACTTTCCTGTTTATTAAATCTTTTCTTTATTCTGCTTGTGTTCTTAGTATTTTCATTATTTTACATGTATTTTGGGAACATTTTCACTGTGCAATCTGTGCAAATGGCTTTCAGGATTACTTTCAGGTTTCTTATGAAACATTTTCAAGGGCTTATCAATACTTCTGATTTTCTGTTTTCTTTTTTTTCTCCCCATTTGATGTCAATAACATTATAATTTCATATGGGTTATCTCTTTACAGGTTC
>VYZQ01043539.1:19276-41201 GCA_013400655.1 Mystacornis crossleyi
TTTTAGCTTAGCTTTTTTTAACAGAAGAAGTCTAAATGATTCCTTTTGGAAAGATTGAGCAAAATGCATTTGGGAAGGTAAAAATTATTTATCAAATAAATTCTTGATGAGTAAATAATTTAAATGTCACTTACAAAAATCTGTATTAGTTTTCTCTTTCTTTAGTCTCCAGTTGTTATAACTGGCAGCTGTCATAATTGTTTTAGCCTTTGTTGGAGGCTGTCATAACTGCAGGCTTAAAACTCATTTAAAATAAATTAATCACATTTGGCTACTGCAGCTTGTTCTTCAGCAGTTCACAACATTAGTATCTAAATGTATTGAGAATTAAATAAGAGAATAAGTTTGCAAAGACTAAAGCGGCTTCTAAAGGACACTGAAAATCTTCCAGTAAGGCTGTATTTAAACAGTTTTGGTCTCAAAATATTTGAATGTTTCTCTTTATCTGCTCACATCTGCCCCAGTAGGTAAATACCAAATGAAATGTATTGGAAAAAGCTCCAAAAGTGAAACTGAGCAGCAAGTGTCTGAATTATGCTAAGAGATAAGCAGGTATAAAGGTTGGATATTTAATAATTCAGTACTACTGACACATAGGCGTTCCTAGTCAGAGACAGTCAGACAACAAGAGGATTTTTCTGTTCGAAAAATAAGCACCCAAAGCACCCTGGGGAATCCCTGCATTATACTCGGGATCATAAAGCAAGTTAACAGTGGCCAAGTCTCACAGTCATTCTTACGACATTCACTGAGAAATGTCTCGGGCTCCACAAAAAGAAAAAATGAAATATCTTGCTGAAGGAGATTTGGATGCCTCTCTGGTTAGGTGATAGCTAAGTGCAGTTCAGGTCCCCCTCAATTTCCATTTTGCATGCAGGGGTTTATGGGAGAATGTAAAATTTTTTCCAAAAGCAAGGTAGGCAGCTGGCTCCTGTTCTGAGGCTTTATTACACCGATCTTAATTTGTAAAACACAGATAATAATCTCCATTATAAATCTTGGTTTTGTTTGCTTTGAAATGAAAGGTGAATATTGTCTTTGGGTTCAGAATGGAAGGATCAGACTCAATAGCACTTCTGCTAGCACTCAGCAATTCAGGGTCAGGTTGCCCCTTGGACTGACCATCTGCCTGGTAAGAGCTAAAATACAAATTACCGCCATTCCCTAAAGAGAACAACTTTCCAAGACCTTGACCAAATAGCACCACAAATTTTTTTGTTATTTATTTTGGCATGTGTGAGTTTTCTTTTGGGGGGCAAAACAGTGGAAAAAAAGACAAAAACAAGAGTTTATTTAAACAGTGATATCAGCTTAGTAGTCCTCTCCAGAGAGAACTCCTTTTGCTTTACATATGAATGACTCTAATCACCTCTGGGATGGCTTCTTAATGCATATTTCTATTTTGCATCAGGAAGGGAAAAACGGATAAATAAAACTCCCAAAGGTAGAGAAAGACTTATCATTTGAACTAAATAATGAAGGAAGGGGCACTGTGAACAAGGAAAAAAAATGCACCAAAAAGAATATTAAATCAGAGATGATGACATGATAAAAACATAAAACTTGTAGGTTTTATTATTCATCACTTACTGTTATGGAAATGTATGCAGTGGCTCCAGTATGATGCATGCAAATCCTCGACCCATTCTTCTGACATTCACTGTCTGCACGATTTTCATTAACCCCCCCGTTTTTAGGTCAGCTTCAAGTGTTTTGACAGTCATATTTAAACTAAAAAACAAAGACAGAGTATGAGACAGAAGTGCTCCTACTGTAATGTAGCATGATGGTAGTTGGTACCAGAAACCATGGATGCAGGAACTGCTGAGATCTGCTGATGTGTGTCCAAGTCTCCTGGTGATAAGGTGAGAAGATATGAAACTGGTGCCATGTGTAATCAGCTTGCAGTTAATTTCTTTGGTATACTGTCTCCCAGTTCCCTAGTCACAAAGCTCCTTATTCTTGGAGGGCTGTAGTGGAACAGGTGCTGGGAAGTGCTATCAGTTTCCATCTCTACAAATTTTCTGAATGTCTCTGTTAGAAGGACAGACCTCCCTCCACTGCTTTATTTAAGGAAGTGAGGAGTTTAACTGATCAGCTCCAGGGGCACCACCCAGAAGCAGTATTCATAACCATTTCTGTTGAGGTCCTAGCAATGTGTTTTTTTTCTGAATTCAGGCATTTTGGATTTCTATATGGTTAAAGCTTATGCGTGATTTTGAACAGAATTCACATTCATGCCTCTGTGCTGAAATGCATTATTGACTCAGTACAATGGAAAGGGTCCCTGCATCAGTGTGAATCACGGTACCACAGTGATGGACCTCCATAAAAAAACTTATCCTAGAGCTTATTCTATCCTGCCCTGTAGGAGATGCTGAAATTTCAGAAATTTGCTCCCACCCTGAATTAGGATGAAAACCATTTTGAGACTCTTCACAAATCTGAAAATTCTGCAAATGTTGCTCCGATTAACCACATCCTTTTGATGATCTATAGATTACTGAAAGGTCTTATTGATAAAGTTGATAGCAATTTCATGACAAATGTCTTGATTTTGCACAGATTCCTACAGCCTGCTTCATCTGAGAACCAGAAACTTGTTGTAAATAATAAAACTGGTGCTAAAAAGGTGGTTTAATTAAAAATGAATTTTTTTTGTAAATTATATGCTAATTTTTGGTGCTAAAGTGTGACATACTACTAGTACTAGAAAGCTCAGCAGTCTGATGTGTGCCTGAATACTTATTATTAATTTATGAATACAGAAATTATATAGGCATTTGTTTCTGTAAAAATGCTTGTGAGAATTTACTATACCTGTATTTCTTATCTTTTCCACCAGTGAGAAAGAAGACAGAATGTGGAAGAATTGAATAATATAAGCAGAAAAAAAATATAATCAATATGTATTGTGGTGTGTGGACACAGAGGTTTGGTACCTTACAGCTATCCATATGTGGCTGTAAGCCAGGGAAAAGTGAGAGAAGCTGAAGAATCTGTGGTGTCCTCCATAGGCTGCAGTGTGACTCTCTGCTCCACCGTGGTCCTCTATGGGCTGCAGGAGAATCCCTGCTCTGGTGCTTGGGGCACCTCCTCCCTTTCCATCTCTCAGCCTGGATTCAGCAGGACTGATTCCCTTGCATTTAAATGTGCATATACAGAATGAAACCGAGACAGGGATGTTCCACTTTACTGTCAGCATCTCTCAGAAACAGCTTTAGGAGCCTTTGAATATCAGCTAATGCCTCGGTCCCTGTGAGAAATGTTATATATAACTTAACATTTAGAGCGCTGGATGAGTGGAGTGGAAAAATTGTAATTTTCATTTGGAGGAAAAAAATCAAAGAGCCAAAATCCTTTCAAGAATGTTTCTGGTTGTCTGCACATATGATTAGCTAATGAGTCTATGGAGCAATATATTAAAACAGGAAATGCACTGCATAACACTGTGCATCTGTAAGTGGCATGAGCAAGAAAATAGTATAGTTAGCACTGACACAGCAACACATAAGCACATAGTGTAGGTCTCTAGACCCATCTTAGGAATAATAAGCTACCTACATGGACCTTGCCTTTCTTCTTCTTTTTTTTTCCTTATTTTCCTCAAAGAGTCAGAATATGGTTCATAAATTCACCACCTACGTCCGAAGTTCTTGGTGTTCCTCATACAACCACTGGACTGTTTCTGAGTTTCCAGAACTAATCAGGTTCTTTGGCCATAATTAGGACACTTGACTGATTAAAAGCAGACTGGAATTTCAGTGCTAGCTCCATTGACGATTTTGCATTTTATGTAATGGGTATTTAACTTTACATCCATAAATGATGATTTTTGCCTTGATCTTGAAGCAAAACTACCTGAAGACAATTCAGGTTTGAGAACCTTGAAGGAAAGGATTCACCTCCTCATAGCACTTCACATATTTTGCAGTCCCTGGGGAGTAGTAGAATTTGGAAGTCAGTCAACACTGCCTGCTGGTTAGGCTTTTGTAGCTCTTGCCAGGCTTCACAGATACCAACATTTAGCTGTCATCACCCTTCACACAGAACAGGTGACTGCTGAGGGTTGCCAATGCCCCTGCAGGGAGTGAGCCCCTGCCACACCGCACAAACAACCTGACTAAACCTGCATTTGACAGAATCACTGAGATCTGGAAGAGAAGGTGGGATCACTGATATGCCTTTTCTTTGTCTCAAACACACAACCATTTTTACTTGATTTCAAAATAATACATTCTTAATGTCTTTGCTTTGCTTTAGTTATAAATAATTAACTTCGGAGATATTTTACCTCTTACCTCTAGCTGTCTTCTGATACACAAAATCATTATAAATGTCATGAGAAATTGTTGCAAGAACAACATTTAGATCACAGAAAAATTTAAAACAATTAGGACCTGAAAATTAAGCATTTTTATTTCCTAAACTAGGAAAATACATTTTAACTAGGAAATATATTTTAATGAGAACAGTCTTTCCAAATGCATGTGAAATTGAGCATGACAAAATTTTGGTTTTGCCATGCACCATGTGGCACTGACTTCATGCTGTCCTGTGTGCAGGTGCAAAAATATGAGTCATGAAGGCAGTTCACCGACAGCCACACTCAGACTCTCATACTGGCAGTGTAAGAATAAGAGGAATGAAATTTGAATCATAAGGCAAAGCTAGCCCAAGATAGCTATTATGAGCAAAGAATATAAACACTGTGGTTAAAACAAAACTGGTTTTGTGGGTTTGGGAATGTAACAGCAATATAACTGATACCATCTGCCATTTTGGCTTCATGCAATGCTGCAGGCCATTACGGAAATGGAAATATGTCTCCTGAAAAAGCCAACTTGTTGAACGATATAGCAATGTGTCCTTTGAAACTGGTAATATGACTGACATTCCCATTAAGAGTCTTGAAGAAAGAGAATGAGTTTGAATAAAACTGGACCGTGATTTTCTGACCACCTGTATTGCTCCGAAGTTTCATAATGCTAGGGACTCTATTTCTTCATCATGTACCTTTAGCAAAACAAGACAGGTCAAAGCGTACAGTATTTCATAGGAATATTAAAAATGCATGCAGTCTCCACTCTAAAATGGGTTGTGACATCTGTGCTGGTAGGGTTGCCAGTCTTGTTGGTTTTGTCAGACTAAAGGACAAATCTCCTTTTGTTCCTTGGCAAAGCCTTTTAGAAACTCGGCTTTTCAGTACCAGTGAGAGTTGCCCAGCTACTTTTAGAATCTTGTGATATTTTCAGGTGGATTGGCTGAATCTGCCTATCTGTTAAAGTAAATGATGTGATTTGCTTACAGCTTTCATCAGATTTAAGGAGAAAGTTATGCCCTTATTCCTTCTTGGAATCTCTCCTAGGCTCCAGTCCTGGAGGCTTTGGCTTTTTACTCAGATTATTTAAAGAGAACTATTTTTGCCTCTGAAGCTGATCCTTGACAACATTTAATGATGCCTCAATACCTGTGTAACTTCTGCTGCTACCAGAAAAAATGTTCTTGCAGATGGACACTACTGTCACAAAAAGATCCTCTGCTTTTTTGCTTGAAGTGTCCACAGACATTCATGGAATCTTAGAATGGTTTTGGTTGGAAGAGACCTTGAAGATCGTCTGTTCCAGCAGGTTCCAACCTTCCACCAGACTGGGTTGCTCAGAGCCGCATCCAGCCTGGCCTTGGACACTTCCAGGTGTGGATTTCTTTTTTGTAGAGCGTAACCACCAACATGTTAGGCTGGTGGGTTTGGTCATCAAACACATCAAAAAAGCTCCTGGCAAAGTTTTGAAAAATTTTTATTTGTCAGTTACTCAGAAATGGCTTCTTAGCAAAAGGAAATACAACACAATGGGGTCTTTATACTTAAATCTTATATTCAGCTAACAGTTGCAAGGTGACAATTTATACCCATCTGGACATGAATGATATTTTTCACTATATTCTTTGTGTTGTGTACAGTGAACGTATCATGAATGTTACACACCAGCAGGATCTCAGCTCTGTATTCTGATGGGTACTATTGATAAAGATACTATAGATCAAAGTATGCCTAATTCTGCATACTTATGTACTCACTACTCAGTCTTCTTGTGTCATGGTTGGTTTCTCAATCAATTGAATTTATCTTTGCTGTGATATATAGACTTGTAATTAATTTTGTAGAATGATGAAATATTTTGCACACTGATTGTAAATAGATTAATTTCCATCTGATTTACTGGTTAAAAGAGAGGAAATAATTGTACTTTAGATATGAAATCACTAAGCTAATATTGATTGAGCAGATATAAGGCTTGTCTCTTAAACTATCTCTACATTTTTTCACTGTTACATCTGAAAAAAATTATGTATTGAAGTGCATAAATTAATTTTGTTCTTCTTCTTTCTTTCCTTCTACTCGTGAGAGAGACAAAGGTTAAAGATGCAATGTGAACCTAAATGTATGATTGCAGGATTGCATCAGTCTCCCTGGCATCTCAGGATTTAAGGTGCTTCTACTGTGACCAGTTCCAGTGCTGCATCAAGTGTCCTGTATTTATAAAAATGATGGAATGAAAAACCTCACAAGAGCAGTAATGGCATTCTAATGTGAAATGACTGTCCTGGCTCTGCTCCCTGATGTAAGAGCAAGGAGCAGGAGAAGATTAGCAGCTTCAGCTTTTGACTGCAGTGAAGTAAAAGTGAGAAACTGTGAAACAGATTGTGGCATGAAGCTAATGGAAAGTATGTTGAAAGGGTGAAAGCAGAGATGAGGACTGGAGGGCCAAAGAGCCAAAGTTATACAGATGTGTTTCAAATATCAAAGTCATGAAGCATGGCACAAAAACAGGGTCCCAGAGAGCTGCTCTTCCATAGCAGTATGATGGCTTTTTGTCTTCAGCACATAAAATCAATGACAGCTCTAGACATTGACTTTAGTTTTGATCAAAGCTCAGTGATAATGGGTGGCAATACAAATGATTCTTCTATAATGACAGTGGGAAATATAGGTGAAGACACAGACTCAGATCTAGTGACTTGAGAGCAGGGCTAAAGTGATGGGAAGACAGCCAGAGGCCAATGAATAAACATCCTTGACATGCAAGGGAACAATAACAAGACAGGCACTGGTGATTATCTTTGGGTGTGTACTGAGGGTTCAGAGATGCAAATCAGTTGTCATATATGTGACCATGAATGCAAATCCTAATAAATTATGCTGTGTACTATCCCAAAATATGAATAGCAAACCTAAGCTCTTTTCTGAGTTTGATTGCACAAAGAAGTGTTTACTGATTGATGCACTAACTGAATCATGCCTAAGAAAAGAGGTCTCTGCTGTTTTAAAGAATATCCAACTCTTTATATGTCAAGGATGCCAACCTTGCACAACTGGTGAGAGGGTAGAGTGTTTCAGACATATATCAGAAGACCACTTCTTAACTAAACCACAATCACTGTGTCATTTATTGACATGCTACTCCTGGTGTAGGAGGCAGCAGCAAGGTTGTAACATCTGCAGCCAGTAAAAATATTCGCGTTTGTAATAGGCTTGTGTGGCCAGGTTTTGGTAGCAAGGGTCTACAGGGTTGGCTTCTGTGAAAAGTTGCCAGAAGCTTTCCCATGTCTGGCAAAACCACTGCCAGCCGGCGCCCAGACCTGCCACCGACCATGGTGAAGCCAATTGGGAATCATAGTAAGGCCTCTGTGATAACAGATTTAAGAAAGGGGGGGAAAAAAGCTATTGTGCAGCTGTAACTGTGCTCAGAGAAGATAGGATTTACCATATGTGAGAGGAACAGCTCTGCAGAAACCACGGTCAGTGGAGAGGGAGGGGCAGGAGGTGCTCCAGGCACCTGAGCTGAGATTCCCCTGCAACCCGTGCTGCAGACCACGGTGATGAAGCAGCTGTGCCCCTGCACCCGTGGAAGTCAATGAGGATAAAGGGATCCACCTGCCATGGAGGAGACCCATGCTGGAGCCAGTGGAAAGAAGGCTGTGGCCCCATGGGAAGCCCATGCTGAAGCAGGCCCTGGCAGGGACCCGCAGACTGTGGAGAGAGGGGCCCATGCCAGACCAGGTTTCCTGGCAGCACTTGCAACCCTGTAGGGGACCCAGCCTGGAGCAGCCTGTTCTTGATGAACTGCACCCCATGGAAAGGGACCCCCTCTCTGGAGCAGTTTGTGAAGAACTGTAATCTATAGGAAGGATTCTGGAGTAGTTCATGGAGAACTATCTCCCATGGGAAGGACCTCATGCTGGAGCAGGGGAAGGACTCCTCTCCCTGGGGAACAATGTGTGATGAACTGACCATAACCCCCATCTCCCTCTGCCTCCTGCAAGGCACAGGAAGGAGGGAGGGGCAGGGGGAAGGTGTTGCTAAGATTTTATTTTACTTTTCATTATCTTTCTATGGTTTTGATTGGTTATAAATTCAATTGATTTCCACAAGTCAAGCCTGTAATGCCCATGACAGCCATTGGTGATGGATCTCTTCCTGCCTTTATTTCAATTCATGAACCTTTTGTCATGTTTTCTCCCACCGTCTCACTGTGGGGGAGAGTGACAGAGTAGGATATCTGTGGTGCGTGTCTGGCATCCAGCCAGGGTCAAACCACCACAGTCTTTTCCACTGTAGGATTGGGGTAGAAGGAAGAAGGGAAACTTCTTGAGAGCATAGACAGAGGCAGGGAACAGAATTCCAGTGAAGTTCAAGTATCACAGGGAGGTTTGGAGTACAAGCTCTTTGAAAAGTGGCAAGAGTCCATCTGAAATACTTTGAAACAGAAGCCACAGGTGCAAGAAATACCTTTCCATTCAGAGGGAAGAAAAGCAAGGCTTTTGTGTAGCACCTTATGTCTCTAAACCCAAGCTGAGCCTGATCACACAAGCTATCAGAGGAAGTGCAAATAGGAAATCAAAGGACAGTACAACACTGTTGTTGGGGGTTGAGGAGGTTTTCTTTTTGTGTGTGTATGTGTTCTTTTCTTCTCCTCTCAAAGGAATTTTTTCCCATGTTAAGGGACGATTGCTGGGGTACTTAAAAGAAACAAAGGACCTAGCCAGCTACAAGGGAGGGGCCCAATTGTCCCTTTTTTTGGTCTTGGTGGCGTCTTCTCAGGTGGGGGAGCAGAGACATCTCGAGATTTAGAACTGGAAAAAAGAGGTGGGATAGGGTGCTTGGTGCTCACTGCTCTCCTGGCATTTGGAGGGAGCGGAGACTGCAGCCGCCGTGGAGAGAATTCATCTCNCCTGGGGAACAATGTGTGATGAACTGACCATAACCCCCATCTCCCTCTGCCTCCTGCAAGGCACAGGAAGGAGGGAGGGGCGGGGGGAAGGTGTTGCTAAGATTTTATTTTACTTTTCATTATCTTTCTGTGGTTTTGATTGGTTATAAATTCAATTGATTTCCACAAGTCAAGCCTGTAATGCCCATGACAGCCATTGGTGATGGATCTCTTCCTGCCTTTATTTCAATTCATGAACCTTTTGTCATGTTTTCTCCCACCGTCTCACTGTGGGGGAGAGTGACAGAGTAGGATATCTGTGGTGCGTGTCTGGCATCCAGCCAGGGTCAAACCACCACAGTCTTTTCCACTGTAGGATTGGGGTAGAAGGAAGAAGGGAAACTTCTTGAGAGCATAGACAGAGGCAGGGAACAGAATTCCAGTGAAGTTCAAGTATCACAGGGAGGTTTGGAGTACAAGCTCTTTGAAAAGTGGCAAGAGTCCATCTGAAATACTTTGAAACAGAAGCCACAGGTGCAAGAAATACCTTTCCATTCAGAGGGAAGAAAAGCAAGGCTTTTGTGTAGCACCTTATGTCTCTAAACCCAAGCTGAGCCTGATCACACAAGCTATCAGAGGAAGTGCAAATAGGAAATCAAAGNCTGTCCAAACCAGGACAACTATAAACCTTTAGATTATGTGGTGCGGAAGTTAAGGATGTATTCTCTTAAGGATGAAGCAAATGTATCTGTTCTCACATCTAGACACTTCCATAAAAAAACCCAAAAATGTCCTTGAATTAAGGTCAATCCCAAAGAAGCAGCTAGTGAAAAACAAGAGCTGAGGGAGATATAAAATTAAGAAATGACAAAGGAATCCCATATCCTGAGGAGAAGACAGGTAATGATGTTTTAACCCAGATAGCTTTCTGGCAGGTAAATGTGAATCCAATTCTAAGACATATTTGATGAAGTGTTAAATCTTCTAATTTTCCATGTTTATATCCACACTTTTAAATCAATGGACCTTAGTGTATCCCTCTGATCAGAATGGTGAAGGTAAGGCCTTGGGAAATTCAGCCTTTCCACACCTGGAGTTCAGAATAATGCCAGTTGGTCAGTGGATAGAGTTGTTTCTCAGCAGTCAGTTTCTTTGACCCCATCAGGATTGTATAAAGACACATTCAAATGACACTGTGATTTTCAGTGGACAATGGGAAGACCAGATACATGTGATTAGGATGTTTTTTCTGATTTTAGAATTTAGTTAGGATGACAGATTGAGAGCAGTTCCTGAGTAGTGTGTGCAGAATATAAGTGAGTTTTGTCATTTGGCTTTCTAGGAAAAAAGCATAGAAAAGACAGGATGGAATAATGTCCAGAGGCAATGTGGACTTTTATTTCAAGTGGAGAAAGAAGAGACACATTCTCTCTCTTTTTTTTTTTTTTTTTTTTTTTTTTTTTTTTTGCTTGGCTATCTATATTGGGTGCTTGTATATAGGTTCTTGGAAGTGGTATCACCACTTCCAGAATAAAGACAGACCACATCATCACTGCTGATGGTGCCAGATTTTCCAAGCTATGTATACTCTGTACAGATGTCTCCAGCAAGGTGAAGAGACTGCATTACATTGATATAATGCTAAGTATACTTTTAAATATAATATTAGCCTTAAGCACAAAGCTATCAGCATGGGAGAAAGCATATTCAGCCATTGTGAAGGGTGTCCTTGCCAGCTGGTTGGGAAATTACAAGCCTGACTCAGTATTTACTAAGCACTTACTTGTCTTTGATGGATACTATGTACCCCATCATCTGGGTAAAGGCTTGTAATTATAAATTAATGCCATTGTCCTTCACTTCACAGCTCTTTTCCTTTTCATTGCAGTGTGGCCTTGGGAAGGTATAAATACAGATTTATTTCACAGATTTAGATTTGGTGACAGTGGCATAATGTATCATCTGATTTCCACAGAGATGGTCCCAGAGATACAAACCCAGGTGTTCTCAGAGCCTACTTTAATGGGAAATCTACAGTGCTGATATTTTTGAGGTGAAAGAGAGCAACAATCTCCCTGTCCACTCTATATTTGCTCTACAGCAGATGCCCAAATATTGTCACAGAGAATTTGTCTGAGCCCAGGTGGGCCTGATTTTCAAACAAACTCATTCTCCCACAGCTGAGACTAAGATGAGAGGAGTGACCAACTGAAAATTTGGCCTCAGCGTGTATTATATTTACAAAGATACAAATAAATCTACCTTGAGCACAAGAAAAACCAAGAATTTGTCATTGCTGATATTAGTGTCTGAGAGAAAAGTAAAAGTGTAGATGGAAAGAGAATGTCTAGTGCCTTGGGAAATGAAAATGGAACAAACTGGACATTGAGCAAATGTCACGTTTTCCCTGGAACTTGGTGGATGGTGAGAAGAGGTCATAAAATGACAGATAACAGTAAAGGGCAATAAGATGCTGCTACGAAGCAACTTATCTATTATACCATTAAGAATAATCTGCTGCCTTATCTCCCAGACTCCATGCATGCCTGGGGGGCCTATTTACAAATTAAATTTTGCAGTGGATGCCCATGATTCAATATTTCCAGCCTTAATATTAACAAAGCCATATGGCACAACTCTGGAGTGCCCTGTCTCTGTAACGCTCCTGAAAGCAATAGGTATGGGTGTTGGTCACTGCAGAGTTAAAGCTGCTTTGGCATCTACCCCTGCTTTTTTGCTAATGAACCATCTGGCTCAGTAAGAGAAGTTGTTCAGGCACAAATCAGCAGTTTTCTTGCAGATGTTTGCTATTCACTGCTTCTTAATTCCCTTACTCCCAGTTCTTTCTCCTGCCTCGCACAGCTCTCACTTTGCCATTTATCTCAATTCTTTCTTCAGAGGTAGCTTTGATTGCAAATATACGGTGTCTGGGACTGTATAATTATTTCTTTCTACATTCAAAACACTAAATTTCAGGATCTTGGAAGTAAAGATTTTCCCTCTTAAAGGAAGGAAAGACATCTTCTGCACGCCGTGCTGGGATACGTTTGTGTACTGGATGAACCAAGTTGGAAAAGATAAATATCCCAACCCACTTTCTTCCTCTTTGAATTTCACTTCAAAGACTAAGGTGTTTAAGGCCATGGATGGCATGGCTGTGGTTACAACAATCACGTCATCATTTTGCTGTAGAAGAAACAGAAAATGTGCTGCATTCTACTACACTTTCATAAGTTATGCAGCAACCCATTCACAAATATGTACAAAGGAATCAGAATATGCTCAGGAAGTTGGGCTTTCTTCTTGGAAGAAGGTAAATTAGGGGGACTGAAATATGGACCTTGATGCTGGTGTAGAAGAGAAATTCTGCAAGGGAGAGATAAGTCCTGTGATCTCTACCATATTTTTACAAACTACAACACCCTACTTCAATTCTGCCCTTTATTTTCTCACAGATGATTCCATTCATCTGCATTTTCTTTTACTTACCTCTTCCTTAGCTCTGGGGGTGACATTCCATTTCCTGTGTAATTTATATGAAAATTACCCTTTCACACTGGTGCAAATCTGTGTGGGTGGAAATAATGTCATCTGTGAATTGCCCAGTAACCAGAGGCTTTTGAGCAGACCCTGGAAGACATTCAGTAAAAACTAATTTACCATGCTTTCTATAATAGCAGATCCTTTCCTAAAGCTGCTCTCCTACAAGATATTGCTGTACTGACTCAGGATGGATTTTAAGATTTTACAAAATGTTACCTATTTAGCTAGAAAACTTTTATGTGAAACAAAAATTATAAGAATTAAAAAAACCTGGTAGAAAAGCAAGTTAATGTGGCAGAAAACCTAGGGCCTTTATCAGTATCTGAGTGGGAGACAATAATGTCTGCAGAAGGCAGCAACTACATGAGGAGTTGCTTTTACCTATTTGCTTTCTTCTAGTGAGTAGTGAGTTTAATGGATAGAGTCCCTCCAGGTGGGCAATCACAAAACTAACATTTTTATTCTCCTGACAGAAAATTGCATGTCTTTTTCCTAGCAAAAAAAATGATATTTCCCCTAGAAAATTCTGATGCTTTTGCATAAGTGGTTTTCCTTGTCAGAGTTTTTCTCTGAAGAAGCATTTCCCACTGGTTTTAACAGTCTAGGAAAATTCTTGAGCAAATTCGCTTTCTTTACTCACTTATTTTTAGTTAGCATGCTGCTCTGACAGCACACTCTCTCCCTAGGTATCTTGGGGAACAGGTGGAGACCATAGTTCCTCTGTCTTCAATGCTACCAGGTTAATCTGAGGATAAGAGAGATGATTTACAGATAATTTTGATCTGGTTTTGACTTTGAAAAAATTTTCAACAATTCATTAGGAAGAACAAACCTTTGTTTTTCTCACAGTGATGACTGAAGGTGCTGGAGGTGGGGAGGCTGTAAAGGTCTGGCCCTCATTTCTGCAGGTACAACTACCTGTTCTGACTGGTGCAAAAAGAACTCAACTGAGCCAATCAAGATCATTATCTTCTAACTGTCTTTTCATGCCACAATTACAAGAGCTTTGGACCTCTTTTCATTTGACTTTGTGCTGTCCAGTGAGCAAAGTCCATCCATGTTCTCTCAAATGCTCTACCTCTTGTAAACAACTTTCCTCTCTTGAAAGGTATCAGCAGCATTTACCCAGTGCATTTTAAGACTCCATTTCAATTTGTAATATTGGACATTTCAGAGATGCCTGTTTCTGGATATTTCTTTACTACGAGCTGTTAAAAGAAGGTTTCTCTCCTTCTTAGAGTGCTGCAGCCTTGTTATGAACAACCATGTACAGCCCACTGCTCCTCATCATTCTCATGGAGAGTAATTCATCCTCCGAGCAGAGGCTGACAGATGGCCATAATCTCTGTAACTAGAGGGAAGCTTCGAAAAAAGACAGTGTGTTTGAACCTGAAAACTACAATGAAATAAAGCATGAGTATTGGTTTATGCCATTGAAAATGATGAAAGTCGTAAGTATAGCTAGAGTCTTAAATTCTACTCTGTTCTCAGAGAAGTTCTCAGAATTTTTGTTTTTAAATTCCCAGTGATAAACCACAGCAAAACTGAATGTGGATGTCAGAAAGGAAGACAACCAAGATCCTAACTTTGATATTATTTATTTTTCACATTGTCCTAGGTTACAGTGTAAGATGTACCCCAAAGTATGTATTCTATTACCATCTTCATGAGCTGNTGTTTGTATCAGACTCTTGGTAGTGCTTAAGTAGATATTTTCAAAATGTTTATAGTCTTATGCATAGGTTTTGTATATAACAGGCCGATACTCAAAGGACCTTGAACTTAATTAAAGAACATTATTCACATGAATTATTTCAGACAACCTCTTTTGCTACTTACTGTCTTTGAGTCTTTAAATGTTATCCTTATGTCAAGACAAGATGTTGTGAAGTCTGAATTCATTAATGAGGAGGAGCCCATCAACCATCTGTGAAATACTTGAAGCTAAGTATTTGTTGTGGTTTAGGAATGTTGTTCCCCAATTCAGTGTTCCCACTGAAAGACTCCATACGCTGCTTGCTCACTCCCCTGCCCCCTTCCTCTCCCCCTGTGGAGGGCTGAGAGCAGAACTGGAGGCATAAAAGGTAAAATCACCAGTTGAGATAAGAACAATTTACTGGGTACAGCAATGAAATAAGAAATGAACAGTAACAGCAACAATATTAATAAGAGGGTGTACAAGAAAGGCAAACAATTCCCCATGCGCAAGCTGACGATACACAAACCACTCTGACCTGGAAGGGACCCCCTCCCCCATCCCCAGAAAATGAGGTGAGGTGGCACAGAATAATCTCTGGGTCTACAAAGATTAACCCTGTCCTGGCTGGAACCAGGACAATATTTCACCATCCTCTAGAAAATCTGAACTGTGTGATGCTTTGGGGTACACAGGTGTTCCCAATGCCCTGTCAAACAATCCCATCAGGTTGTAGCTGATAGGTGAGCCCATTTGCTCTCACAAATTGAATTGCTCTTGGATTTCCCCTGGGCTTAACAGGGAAAGCATCTCTGATAAAGATTCCTGGGAAGAATAATGCTTACGGGCTAGTATCAGCTCTTCTGCTAGAAGAGAGAAGGAGAAAGAGGAATTTCCTGCATAGGTCCTGAACTCAGAATTAGGCAGTGAAGACATGAGGGTTATTATGTATGGCCCTGGTTAAAGTGATGGATGGTACTCTACAGAACTTTGTTTGCTGTACCCTAACTGCAATCCAACTCAGGCTGTCAACTTCCCTGACATCTTTCTTTCTATAAATTAGTCTTTCTTTGGGGACTAAAACCCCTCTTTTTCACCATGCAGAGTACACCTGATGAGGAGGGGCTGACTGGCCTCTATTAAAAATACACAGGCCAGTGTCCCTTTGTAGATTGTGACAGGAAGGTTTAGAGAACGGTTTCACAGGATCTGTGCAAAATCCTGAATTTGAACTGGAAACAGAGCCAAGAGTGATAGGAGCATTGTCATCAGGAACACTGCTAGTGATTCAGTTAAATACTTGTGGCTGCTGTGAAACCAGAGGACAGACTTGCATTGTCTAGCCTTGGTTTCTGGGATATTCATTTTAGGAATAAAGCCATCCCTTTATAATCACAGTGAGAGAGATGCACTTGCAGAGGCTGATTCTGCACCACTCTCTAATCACTGCCCATGGCAACAACTTAATGTTGCCAAAATCCATATTAAATTTAAAGTGAGCCTGGCATGAACCTGGACTGCTTTTGAAAGCATGGCAAGGAATAAAGCTGACTTGCCAGACATTTCCAAACTGACAAACACAAATACAAACTTAATACCCTCTAGTTTCCCAGAAAGCAAAACTTGCTACAGCAAGAACATCAGCTACTGGGAACACATCCACAGTTCTCCTGCAGCACTAGATTTAGATCAATACACCATTACTGATTCCCTGTGACAGCCATCCAGTAGGTCTCATATACCTTCTCTTACCACAGTTTTGAGCTTTCTCATAATTTATGTTCCTCAGGAGTTAGGAGATTGCTACTAAAAGGTGATTTCAGAAGAAAGGGAGATTTACTACTGACTGGCTCAAGGGCTGTAGATATTAAAGTATCTTAATTAGATATTAATAGTATTAATTTGCTAGACTTCCAGTGAAAGGGAGGTAAAATTCACATTTGTGTTGGTTTTCACATAATTTCAACCCAATAAACAACAGCTGAGTAAAAGGAGTCTGTGGGGGCCGCTGGGCCCATAGCACAAGGAGAGTCCATTGTTGGGATCATCCCTAAGGATAGAAATCTTCCCCAGATTATGGTGACTGAAAAGGCCTCTTCCAGGCTGCTCTGTTTCATTATGTAAATATACCCCAGTTCTGCTTCCCTGGTTGGCCAGTTGGCCTCCCTCCCCCCTTCCACCCAATATGTCCCAGATCCAGAAAATTCTCCCTTCCCCGCTCTCCCATTGGCCCTTGTTCCTCTCCTCAGAGTTTCCCCACTGGCTCCCATACCCTAGTCCCACCTAGGTACCGCCCCTGTGCCCTCAGCCCATTGGTCCCTGATGCTTTCTCCACCCCCATATATAACCTTGGACCCTCCATTTTTGTGCGCCTTTTTGTCACCGGAACCTTTCACTTGCAGGGCTGGAATAAACCTCTGCCATGGAAATTCTACATGAGGACCCTTCCTGCCTCTTTGCCCTCGATTTGTCAAAGAAGCTATCCGGAGTGTGTATGTGTATGTGTGTATATGTGTGTGTGAGNGTATGTGTATGTGTGTATATGTGTGTGTGAGTGCAGTGGCTTTCCAGGCGACTTTCTGCTGCAGTTGTTTCGGGAGGTCGTGGCATCCCACCAGAACACCCCCTGAAACCGACAGGAGTCAGAGAGGGATAAAACTTCAGCTTGTTTAAGTTGACAAAGAGAAGGCAGGATTACAGATAAAAACTGTTACTCTCATACTCTACTGATTGCTATAAAGTGGAGTTGAAGATTTTTAGATTCTAGGAAATCTCAAAGCGGTTTCTTCATATCCACTGAGCAAAGTATGTGTTTAACTGTTATGGTTAACATTGTTTTCACATTTTTTTCATTTTTTCTTTGACTAATCTGTCTCATTTATCTCCTGATATTGCAACTGTTCTACAGACTGAGGAAGCAAAGATTGCTAGTGATGGTAAGGTTGAACATGAGTAACACAGGTGTGCTCTCTGTACAGATAGGCTAGTGAAGAAGGAAATATATTTGCTGTTGCTGACATTTTGTCGAAGGCTAAAGGCAGCTGCAAATATTATTTATAAGAATATAGAGTTCTTCAAAGCTGTTCCTTTAAAATCTTTAGTTGCATTCCTGAGTTTTGGAAACTGAGATGAGGTCTTCATCTTTGCACTGAGTTTCTTCTCCTGTTAAGCAAGTTCTTGCACAAGAATATGCTGCAACCCAGATCTGTCATGTAGAAAAATCTGAGGTTTGTAGCTTGCTGAGCTTATCAGTTGTCTTGTGTCAAGTCAGACAAACTGTTTAAATGTTTTTTCTCTTGTATGGTTTGTTCAATCAGGTGGACTATTGCTTCAGCTGCTGCTGGTGAGGTTTAGGCAGCTCCCTGAGGTGGTGGATGTGTCTGTTCAGGTTGCTCTTGCACTGTCCATGCCTGGTTCTGCTATTGAAAACAGACTCACCCCTTCTGCATGCTCAGACCTGCCTTCTTTCTGACTTCAGTTAGTCTGTACCTGCTCTCAGGACCTGGACATACATCAGCTAAGATTATACTAGAGAGAAATGAAAAAACTCCCAACCAAAAAGACTCTACCTTGTTAATTTGTTTTGTGGTTGGTTTCTAGGAGAGGTTTGCATGTGCTCACAATGAAATGCTCATCAAACTGACATAGTTTCCTTTTCGCGCTACTGAAGGATGCATGGCCTGTCTGAGGAACCACACACGTGCTCAGCCAAAAGGTTTGGGGCTTGCACGTTTTTACTTTTAACCAACACAGAGGTAACTAACTGGATACCAATAGATGGCACTTGTCAAGGATCTCAAAGGACGGTTCAGCCATTGTATGTAATGATAAATAGAATCCCAGAGAGGAAAAATCAGATGTGGAGTAGAGGAGAAAGGCATGGCTGGCCTCACCCCCACACAAACACACAGATGGATACACATACATATGCGTAATCCAATTTGAATTTTGCATTAATTTTCCGTAGATTATGAAGGGTATGAAATTTGTCATGGTTCTGCTGAATACACGTATTTTTGATTACTCCTTCTTTGCATGATGCTTATCTTTTAATCCTATAAATCTTTGTTTTATCCCTACTAGTTTAGTAACTGGCTTCTCAGAAGAGGTGGAAAATTGTTTCCTACATTACTGGCAACTGTTTATTGCATTATTTCTTCTCATGCTATTTGAGGTTTCAGGAAAATAAGTATGCTTGAAGGAACCTGGATACCTCTGTCCCATAGGTATAAGACTGCTTTTTAAATAAACACTCTACATTCTAAGATTGCCCTCATTAGCAATATTTGATTTTTAAATATTGCAGAAAGTGGGACTGATGAAAGACCTGCTTAGAATTTGCTGGGAAGTCAGAGAGTCAAAACTACCAAGCACTGGAAATTTGGAGAGCTGTAAGAATTAGAGGCTTTTATGGCTAGAACAAGTGGCACTTATTCTCATAGCAATCTGTCCTTTTTTTCTGGCAAATATTTCCAATGAAAATAATATACTGAAGAGAAGTCTTCTATGCTTCTGAGCACAGTGCACAATTACAATGATCAAGGAGAACAGAGCTGCTGATTCTGTGAAAAACAGGTTTGGAGTTTCATTTCAAGGTACAAATGACAGTGCAGCCTTTTCTGAGTCCCAGAATATATGCAGAAGTTCAACTTTTTTGTACCGCTTTGTCATACTGAAAGCCACCACTGTACAGGGGGGAGTTAATCTTATGGGTAATTTGACACATTTTGTTACATAAAGCCAACAGCTCAGAATGACAAAACCTTTGAGACTGGGGACAGGAATTCTTCTAATCTCATATTTAATGCCACCTGTCAACCCACTGACACATGCTTAAGGTCGACTTTGGACATTTAAATAACCTCAAACAACACATTTCTTTTCACAGGTTTAAACACATTAATGAGAGATAAGGCAAAGTATATTTCCTCTTGGAAGTGTATTCCCACCATTTGTCCGTGTTTTAAATGACTGCATGCTATGACTGTGTTGCCTTCTCCAGCCNTCCTGCTTTGAGGCTGAAGGTTTGCTGGAGAAACTTTGGGGTTCTTTATTCTATGGTCTTTCTGTCCTTCCTGCTATGCAACCCCGTATTTTCTTTTACCAAGCTAAACTTTAAACAGGACATTTCCCCTCTTGTTACATTACATTCTCCCAGTATATTTTGGACTTTCTTCTTCAAGTGTCCTTACATCTCTCTCTGATCCAAGCTGGTTGACTCATTAAAAAATTTATCTTGAATTTCATGATTTACATCCATGGATCTTTCTTCTAGTCCAACTGTCTTTACAGTTCTGGTTTCCAAAATCATGTCAGTAAAATCACCGATCTGGAAAGCTTTCAGGAAATCCATGCCAAAAGTCACCTTTACTGAGTATAAGATTTAGACCTGCTGATATTTTTTCCATTATTAGCCAATAATATTAGTTCTTTTGAATGAACCAGACATGAGTGGTTATTAGTTATACATAAATACTTCAAATTAACATTTTTAAATTCTTGTGGAGTGACAGTCTGATAATACCCCTAAAATTAATTAGTTTGCGTATAGCTGATGAGCTTTTGGTGTCTGGAACCCCTTATTTAAATATACTGACATCACCAGACCTAGGAAAAGAGAAATCAGAGGTGAAACAATTCCTACCAGTGAAGGCTGTGGGACAGGGGGCAACAACCAGTCCTTTTGAGTGACTCTACTTCTTTATCATCCAAATAAGATACACAGGCAAAAATCACACAAAATAGCAGTTGTAAGCTATGTGGGAAATCTATTGAGAAGACCTGTAGATCCATTTGAGAAGATTTAGGTCTGTTCAGGCTTTGAGAATAAACATTTAAAGACAAAGACTAATGTCTGCAAGTGGTGTAACTCATGCATTTTCATTAGCTTAAGTGCAAATATGGAAATATACACCAGAGTAGATCTGACCCTCAGTGTTGCCCAGAGCATACTCCTTATTCATAGAATGCCCTCTAAAGGAGAAATGTAATGCGTAATCTTATTTGATAATGTATGTTCACGTCTCAGAAGATGCTGGGGAATTACTAGCCTTGACAGACTTCCTTTTGGCTTTAGCAATTAGCAGAAATGAAACTCCTTAAGATTAAATTTCTCCTTTGGACCATGTATAGTTTTAAGACTTCTTCTATAACCCCATAAAGTAACGAAAAAAGACAAGCACTGATTTTTCAAATAACTGTCCAGTGATTTAGCCAACTACTATTGAAGCTGTTTGGACTTTGAAAATTACTTATATGAAAACTACATTCTTGGCCTTTAGAACTCCTTTGAGAAGCGTGTCCTCTTAGCATGTGACCATAGGGAGTTGTTGAAGAAGGAGTTGGGGAGCAGGGTTTTTGGCATTGTTTAAACTATTGGGCACAGATGTTTTAAGTTAGATTGAGCATATCCTCAGCATGAAGAAAATAGGATTCTTTCAGTGTTGGGGAAGCGAAATTGCTGTATAAAGCAGTGCTGAAGCCTTTCAGAGGCATGGCAGGGGTCTGTGCCTTAATAACCAAACTTACTGATGCAGGAAAATGAAATGAAAGTCAGTAAATTGCTGATGAAATGGAGTTCAGTGGGCTGTTTAGTCCATTCCATGCTGAATTGGTCTCTACCATACATTACCCTCTACCTTGCCCAACTCAGGTGTAAATAATGGAACTGACACTTTTCTTGTTACATTTAAAAAAGTAATGGCTTCCTCTTTCTGTTCACTTGACAGGCTAAAACATATTTAAGTGGATAAAAATGATGGTAGACCAGAATTTGTCTGAATTGCACATAGAGTTCATTAAAGCAGCAGCCTCTGGTGAAAGTTTATTCATGTGTAAAAGTACCTGCAGGTTGGTCTGGATCCCTGCTGGAGGCTGAGCAGAAGTAGCTGCTATGGGAGGAATTTCATGAAGCTGCAACATGTCACAATTACAGCACTGGATGTAGCAGGCATAGAAAAATACTTGTCCTTACTTGTGGACTTGTTTCCACCACAGAGAAGGAGGAAATTTCAAAAAAAATTAAGCAGAACAGAAGATCTATATTGGAAATGATTATCTAAAATCAACTGTCTCTAGAAAATCCTTATGGAAAAGTCAACTGACCACAGTAATTTGTATACAAATATATACGCTGTAAGACTTTGTGGATTGATTAAAGGAGATCAGAGGTGGAATTTTCCGTTCCATAAAAATATCTTGAGTAAGTAATCAAAATTCCTGTTGCTATTGAATACCAACAGTTCTTTCAAAAATCTGTTTCTGTGGCTGGGCAGGGCTGTGGGACCTGGAGCCTGGCCGTGTTGCAGCATCACTGGGGCAGGGACTGATGTTTTGCCAGCTGCCCGTCACACGGGGTTGAGAGGGGCATATGGGCTATGCCTGCCCTAACCACCACAGTCCTGATCCAGCCTGAATCTGGCTCCATCTCAGCAAAAAGTGCAACAGCTGTAAGGGTGAAGACGTTTATGTTAAA
>VYZQ01043541.1:0-15849 GCA_013400655.1 Mystacornis crossleyi
ATTCAAAGTACCAAATGAAAACCCAGTTTTCATCAAAACTGCTAACACCTCTGGATGAGGCACCACAGTTATCCTAAGGTTTTAAAACTCAGCAATTCTAAAACAACTGGAAAAGGAAGAAAAGACAAACACAGGAGCATGCAACTCACTGCAACAGGTGACAAATTTCCTTTCAATTAAAATTCACTTACAAGTTCTCACTCGAGGGTAGTTGTGTGCCAGGAGGAAACGTTCGACCCAGTTTTCCATGTTCTGCAGGACCCAGCTGTGAGCGAGTTTGTTGCGAGGTGTTTGCACAGCCAGCCAGTCCAGGCACTGCGATGGGTTGTACTCAATGACCTAAAGGAGAGGGGAAAAATCAAAAGGAATACATTAATCTTCCTACTATGTACTGATTGTATTAAAAACCCTAAAATCACTTTCAACATTTCTTTTTAAAATCACTTAGGGCTATGAAAGCACCTGCAAGACAGGCTGCTCTGCACACAAAGAAAAGCCTTATTAAATTGCACTGGTTTGTGCTTCTGAACCTTGTTCACAGTTTTAAAAGTGAAGTCTAAGCCCAGGCAATTACTCTGCCTATTCTTTCTGCATATTATGAGATATTTAGGAGTTGAAATACTAAAACGGAACATCCTTGTCTTTATAAACAAGTATTTAAAAAAAATATCTAACACAAAACCTTAACACTGAATCAGTAGTTTTGTAAGCTACATCAAAAGAACATAAATGGTATGCGAAGATTTTCACATAGCTTCATGCTGAGGGTAACTACTACATTTTTTATTGAATATACAATTTCAAGGAATAAATTCATCCAGCACTTTCCTAAGGCAATGAGTGCTGTTGTGCAGCCAGCACACCTTCAGAGAATAAGGAGAAAACTTCCTATGCTTTTGTTGCTCTGTGTAGTTGGAAATCTGTTGACATGAGGCTAATAAATGCAGTTTGTTCTTTTGTTAGCTTTTAAAAACTGTCTTTTTACCTCAAGGCCCAGGTGCTCAGCCAAGAAAAAACTCTACCCTATCTAAGGAATCAGAGGTAGTGACTGGGCTGCTGAAACTGCTCCCAGTTCCTCTACTCCACCTGAAGAATATGAGCAGCTGACATGATCATAACTCTTGCTTATAAAATTTTAATCTCATTTTAAAAATAAACACCTTAAGAACAATCTCCTCCCTTTATTTAGAAATGACAAATCGCTCTGTCAGGTTTCCTGGGCAATGGCTGGAGGCAATGTCCAAGAAAGAGACAATCATTGCTCAGTGTCTGCAGAGCTCAGTCGCTTCTTAATGACTTCCAGAAGCTGGAGTGGCTGTAAAAGTCGGTTCTACACCCCAGGTCTGGGCATTCACTGCTGGGTCTCACATCCCTGCCTGCACCATTTATATCCCTGGACCTGTGTCACCAGCTGGGTGTCACTGGGGACCTTGAGATGTCCCTTTACCTGAGGTGCAGCAGTTACAGCTCACCCATCACATCACTCGCAACACTCGTGATCCTACAGCTGCTCCTGACCAGGAGGAAAACCCTTTGGAACAGCAACCCATCCCACAGTGCTCCAGCCTCACTTTTTAAGGGGTATTAAAGGGAATGAGCTTGTCCCCAGCAGTCTCCAGGCTGGACACGCTGTTCTCAGCCAGGAATAAAGACAGGAAATTGTACTGGGAACTCAAAGAGCAGGTAGGTGAAGAGAAAGCTTCAAGTCCTCATCTATGGCTCAGATCAAGGAATTTACCTCTGAGCCAACTTGGTTAAGAAGTCTCTTTCTCACTTTAAAAACACAAGCAAGGTTGGTCCTGCACACAGCAATTATCCACCAGACTCAGTTTAGCACTATTTTATTGGTTAAAAGTGCTAGTGGGTTAATCATGGAGCGATGCAAAAGTTCTCTAGCTAGTGCTAGAGAACCAAAAAAGTCAAATGAATATTCAAGGAATCTATACGTAAAGGCCAAAAAACCCCACAAATAAATGATGGGTCTTGAAACATTTTACAGGCCTTGCAAAAGGGTAACTGAGAAAACGATGTGGAATTTGTCTAGAACAAGCATTCTCAACCCTTATTATCAATCAATTAATTTCTCATTAAACTAAAGTTTGAAGTTAAACTGAAAGAGCCATTAACCCAAATGCTGCTAAAATACATTAAAAGTTACAACAGAACTTTTTAATGTCTATTGGCTGTTACTGTTTATTTGGAAGAGGAATGGCAATAAAAAAATCATGGAGCGATGCAGGAAGGATGACAACAAAATGAAAAACAGACGTAAAAGAACCAACAAGAGAAAGACAATTTAGCTTCTGTATTATTTTAGATATTGTACCTCCCATATCCTCTGCAGAATGTAAGAAGCAAAGGGTGGCATTCCTGGAGGTCCACCAGCAAATTCCATGAGCATGGTGAGCAATTTGAAAAAAGGATTGGCTGCCTGTAATGCAGAGAAGGGAGAAATATCTGATTTGATCTATTTAATTTCATCCACTTTTTTTTAGAATATCTTTTTAAAAACCCCAATGTCTGTAAGATTTCTACGAGCTTCAGACATGAACATTTATAAAACTTTAATCCCTTACTATTTAATCTGTGCATAATCCATACAGATCTATATCCACATGTGGATACAGCAGAATTAAGCCACTGGTTACAGTTACTGCAAAGCAATGGGACCAATCTAGAAGCAGTTACAGGAAATACAGATATTTTATATATTTATATAATACATATATTATAGGAAATATATAGGAAATAACATTTTAAGTCAGACCTTATTCTGGAAAAAGGAAAGGAATCAAGCTGTCCGTTGTTGAAGAATTCACCTGGTTTATATTTACAGAAGGTTTCACTGGCTCAAAGAAGTTCTTATTTTTATGTATTTACATAACATGGAATATGGATCCTGGAAAGTTTATCTAAAAGCATCCCATTCTGAGCTTTACACTGCCAAGACTCGCCCAGCTTTCAACAACACTTCAACAAAGTGGTTACAACTGTAATTATATATTTTGCATCTGGAATCCATTTAGAACTCTCAGTGTTTCTCTTATTACAAGTGCAGAAATCTACTCTGAGTGAGAAATTCGTTGGCCTGCACAAAACTGCAAAACAGCGCCCCAAATCTTGAACAGCCAGATGATAATTACTTATCTCCACTTATTCTTGCACACATATTTAAATGTTACCGATTTTTTAAAAGAAATTCATACTGGTGGAGAATCTAGAAATGTTACTTGATTTGAACGAAACTTTCATCCTAAGTGGCACAGCAAATTTCTGCTTTAGAAAACTTCACAGCCAGCAGTTAGACTTCATTTAATGCACAAAAACTTCCATGGGATCATCTTCCATGCAAGAGTTTTGATGAGCAAAGGATTATTTATGTGACTTAAACCAGGAAAATACGAATACAGGTTATTTACTAGTCACGCAGTGTGTTCACATACCTCAGGAGTCAACTTTGCTATAGATGTGAACAGCATGGACACAATCTTGAAAAGAAAACAAACAGAGCTCATTAGACTTGTGCTTACTCAGTTAAAATGATAACAATTACCCCGTGACAGTTATTAGAGAAGATTTCAATAAACACCTACGGGCCCCTGATACTCACGTGCTCTGCAAGGCGATTGTTGTACCGGCACAAGCTGAAAATGAGGTTGCAGGTTTGCCTGATGTTGATCCCATCACGGATATGTTGAAATAAAAAAGGGAAACCCTGCAACAAATAAGCAGATGCAGCACGCTGCCTACAAATACACGCCCCAGAGGGTTCTGGAGGCTAAAGCAGTCATTTCTAACTTGATTACCTTTCCTCCTGTCAGTGCTGCCATGTCGTTTTGTGACAAGGTCAAATGCCTAAAATACAAAAGAAAATGATCGTTTTACTTCAGCCACGATTACAGTTAGGGAGACATTCAGGACTGAGTGTTAGTTCATATTCTTCAGTATCCAGTATCACGAGAGACAATACAGGTGTTGATGTAAAACTGAATCAAAACCCCAAAATTTTGTACTTAGATCAGATAAAAAAAGGAATCAAATGTGGGCAATTGAACGTGTTCAAGTACTTAACCCAAGTCTTACATTTGGTCAACACCTTTTTTCTTTTAAATGGTTGAAAGTATAATGGGCTCTTAACACAAGCTCATTTATGCTGTTAAAAAAGCCCTCAATAAAACCCTCAGACAAACCCATAAAATCTCAGACTCCTTTCTGAACCATCAATTCTAAACTGATTGTGGTTTGTCAGGAGCTCTTGCCTTTCTGAGCGAGATTGTTCCACCAGAAGAGCAATCAGGGCAATCATCTTTTCAAGTGCAGCAGGCCTGTATTTCTCTTCTGCTAAAGAAAGTATATCTTCCTCTTCCTCCTCTTCCTCCCCTTCTTCCTCAGAAAGCACTTCAACCTGGGGCTAAGGGAAAAAAAGAGAACTTCAGTGTGGACGTTCTGAGCCGTCATTTCAGAGAGCCTTTGTATATATATCCTGTCCTTTATTCCAAACAACTTCATCAACCTGCATGAATCAAAGCAGGTAAATACCTAATCAATTTTCCCATTGATACATTCACTTTGCATAAACTAAATTGTATTTACAAACGCAAGAGGCGGGCTGGCTGAAGATATGGTCTATTTAACAAGAAAAGCAGGTAAATTTAAGAAACTAAGTTGTACAACAGGAGCGAGCAATCAACTGTTAACAGCACTACCATTAATATCAAGTTAAGGGCAACTTTAATTGTTTTTCCTCAGTAGCTATTTCTATACTACATAAAAACAGTTAATTCGCCATATTTTTAAAATATTATATTCACCTAAACATTGAAAAAAATGGTGTAAGTGAAGCAATTTTCATTTAACAGCTGAAAGATGATTCAAGACACACAGCACCAATGATCACAGATGTAGAACAGGAAAGGTTACTTCTCGTTATATAAAACACTCCAACTTACATTCTCGGGCCCTTTGGTTCCCATGTAGAAATGGACCATTGTGGATATGGCTTGCAGAGAGAGCAGGAACTGGCTCTGAAAAAACGCAGGGATGGCATCACTTGGAAATACATTCGTGCACAGACACCAGCAATTCCCCAAACGCAAGGCTATACTCACTTCCTCTTCTCCCATTTTGGCAAATTCGTAAAGAAAGGCAAAATACTCGGTGAGGTGCTTGCTGTGGGGTTTGACGCCGTGCTCCATGATGGACAGCAGGGTCTTCACGAAGCGCGTGACGCACGAGCGGCTCCCGATGTCCTCCACGGGCCCGTCCATGTCATCCGAACTGACGGCAACAACAAGAGCCAGGGTGGGTATTTCCCTCGCTGCACGCAGCAGAAAGTCAGCTGCAGCCAGCCCAAACAAAGGAATCCACCCAAAATTCGCATTCGCTGCTCTGTCCTGCTCTCAGATCTTTCACCCCTATCCAAAGCCCTCCACAGAACAACACAGCTCAACCTAAGGGAGCATCAGGCACTTGAAATGCTGAAAGGTTCATCGAATTTGTGTTCTGAATCAACATTCTGGTCAGGAAAAGAATTCTGAGCAAAACAGTGCTGGGGATCTCTTACTTAAAATCATCCTCTTGACTTGCAAGGCAAATTTGATGAGAATGCAATTACAGGCAAGGCACCCTCCGGAACATACGGAGCACCCCGGCAAGGCAGAGAACATCCACCTTCGGCCTCAGACATCTGCTCAAAGCTGGATCTTACCACTGAACAAAACAAGCCACAGACTCTTCTCAAGTAAGCCTTCCAGAGCAAATTATATTCTACTTTTTGCCATGAAAATTGTATCTTCATGTCCTGGGTTTGGATATGGTAGCATAGTTATTACTAACTCTGTCATTTGCACTGTGGGTAACAAGTTATTACCACAATCACAACTCTTAACACAAGAGGTGAAAGAAAAAGCACTTTTTTCTTCTTATCATGTATCAAAAAGAGTTAAAGCATTTCGTAATTGGAGATAAAGTGATAGTTTTCTTGATAATAAGCAGACCAAAGTAGAATCCAGGAGGGTTCCTCCTCCTTTTTGACAAAACCTGTGATTTAGTTATAGGATTAACCTCTCATCTCCAAACTCTTTGCCTGGATGTGCAAATAAAAACTTCCACCTTCGTGCCTCCGGACCCAAGTCACAGTAGGACTCTCAAGTCTAAGGAGTGAGATTTACACTTGCAGTGTCCAAGTGACTGGCAAAATAAAGATCATGCTGAAAACCTACTCTAAGGTAGCAAATATTTCAAACAGTGTCTCCTTGACACTGCCTCTTGTAACCCCTCTGGTATTTTTAAATGACAGAGCAGTTTGGGCAGAATAAGGAAGAACAATTAGCACTATTTCAGCTTTACATGACTGTTTTGAGTAATCCATGAGTAAAAGCAGCTGCAGCAATGCATGGAATGAACAGAAGTCTGCAGGTGGTTTATTTTACCAGTCTTCCATCCCTGGCTGCAGGTAAAGGTGTGCATGCACTGGCCTCAGTCTCTGGATCACGTGGATACACAAGCGCTGGAACATCTGCAAACGGAGAGGGGAATGAACTCCACATCTTCAGTCCTTTACAAAAAGGTCAGTGTGTAATTCCTAAGCAAAGAATATTCTGCCTCCAACTCCCACTGCCAGCTCTTCACAGCTTCGAAGTTTGGAAGGCAAAGCTGAGATCGTATTTTAACAGAAGAGTCAAACCTGGTTTTTATGAACAGATCTCATGAAGGAAGCCTAAACCCAGCTTTTAATATTGGTGTGCACTGAAACATGACTATTTTTTTCTTCTATTTCTATTTTCTGAAACATTTTGATATTTCTGGCAAGATGTGTTTTAATTTTGCTGCCGGCTCACAGGAATGAATGTGAAAATTGGAAGGAAATTCCTTCCAGTAATTTTGATTTTGTAAAGCATTCATGAGGAGAAGACCTTGCCTGAGACCTTGCATAGTTTTCCCATGAAATATATTCCTTCACTGATGCATTGCACCCAAAAACTATGTATGGGTCTGTATGGAAATACCACTTTAATAACCAGAAATCCAATTGAAGAATTCAGCTGATATAAAGCAACTGTTAAAGTTTATACCTTAACTACTTGCAAAGAAAGTGCACTTGTAAATGACACTATTAATAGTTGGATTTGTGAATGTCCAAATGCTACTAATATATGGGGTTTTTAAAAAGTATTTTCAGAAAAGGGTATTAACAAAGCTTTGTGGCATAAAATTGTAAAATTAACTCTACCCACAAAAACTTATTACAGAAGTTTCGAATTGGAGCTTTGAGGAGGACTGAATGTAAGCAGTTTATTCTTTTTTGTTTTCTGAATGTGGATCTTGACGAACTGTTGTTGAACTAATTCAGAAAAAAACCCAATTTTTTAACGTAAAGTGTTTCAGATTTGTAGAGATGACAGAGGAGTTGCAGAAATCTTAATTTGCGTCTACTGTGATTTAGTGATCCTGGCTGTACAGCTCTGCTGGGGTTTCGAATATTAACACCCCCATGGCCAAATATCTTCCCTAAATCACTGCAAGAATGCAGAAGAATGAGACAACTACAGGTATGCACTAAAACTGTCAGAATCAGTGTCTCTGCCATCATAATTGTCTGTTTCTGGTCACGGGTCAAGCAGTCAGCTGACTTGGAAAGGAACATTTTTTCTTACCTGCCTCACAATCTGATTGGGACACTTTATTAGAATCTGCATTGGCCACCAATCATCATCAGCCATACGATCCAAAAACCACTGCAGAAGATACATACTGTGTTAGTTTTGTTCCACACTTGCTCTAGTCCAATCTTCTTTTTTTGCATGATATTAAAGTCTGAAGAGAAATCGATGTTACTATTATTAAGGAATAGGCAAGTTTTAATCCAAGGGAAATCTACAAGTCTTCTGTGCACGAAGGAATAAAGAAATAAAGATCAATAGCAGTAAACAGCAATATAAATTTCTATCTGGTTCCTTCTTATCCCTGCGCTCTGCACGCCATTAGAAAATTATCTGGAAGAACACACTTATCCTGCAAAGTGATGTCAACAGAATCAAAACTACGCTTACAATAAAGCATTAGCTGAACAATCTTGTCCAAGAGTGATAGGATTAAACAGTGCTTCCCAAATTAGATCCCTTCTGCATTGTAACGCATGGAAAAGCCTCACGGCCTCCAGAGACCCAAAAAGTATAAAACTAACAGAGAATGACTCACTCCAAGTCAGACTCAGCAAGTAATACAGCTCAGTCTTCTGACTCCCAGAATTTCGTTTGTGCCACAAGGAAAGACAGTTTAAAATAAAGAATCAACGTTCTTACTTTTCTTTTAATTGTACCTGAGTATTCTCTACTATAAAGTGTCTTCACTCAAACCTCTTAGGGCTACACCCCACTGAGACAACTGTACACCCAAATACTGAATGTCACATAATTTATCAACCTAGAATCAATTTATAAAAGGATAATGGATTTAATTCCTTTCTAGAATAAAGTCTGATGCAGGACACAGTCTGTGCTGAGCTCCTTGGACATTTAAATTATCACAGAAACACTATGAAACTTTCCCTCAGTATCTCAAAATTGCTTTCAACAAGACCACGGCAAATTCTTTGTCTGTCGTTCCACGTCTCTTGTGTGATTTAATCTAAACACGTCTTAATTACACAAATCACTATGTAATAATTAATCAAATCAAGAGTTTGTGACACTGGCTCTCCCTTATTCCAGTGACAAAATTAATTTGGCCTGTGGTCTCAACATAGGTTTCTGCAAATAAAAGTTAAGTCATTCCCCAGAATCTGCAGTAATCAGAGAGGATGAATTTCATCTCATAGAGCACAAATATACCAAATACAGTAGATCATAGTCCAAAATATTCCAGGGATACGAACCTCCAGGAAAGTTAAACAATATATAGAAAGTTGGTTTGTACTTTGCTGAGTTCCTAAGTCACTTACTTCACAAGCTGCCTGACTGTTATTAAACTGTTTTGTTAACAGTTCAATCCACTGAAGCATTGTAGGCTGTGAAAAGAAATACAGAAAAAACTGTAACTTCCAATAATCAATTCCAGCATAATCTTTAAGCATTTCTAAATGGTTCAGTAAAGCACCAAACCTCAGGAATATAGTTACAAACAACAAACGTTTTATGGACTAATAATACGTTGCACTGACAAAAAAATACCAGTCCCTAAATTTTACATACATTCTATATTCCATTGTGCAGTGCTCACTATAAATGTGGTAAATGACATTCTGAACGTTAACTTTGCATCATGTACGTTACTTTTACAGCTCAAAATCCCACTTTTAAATTGAGAAGCACAGATATGCTTTTCACTAGATTCATGCAGCTACTTAATGAGAATTTACAAGTAAATAAAATACCTTTTCCTTTGAATGAATAAATGTCTCTAGCACAAAGGAAGTGCTTAACTGGAAAAAAAAACGGTACCATTAATTTAGAATGCATGAATTAAAATGTCAGTGAGGAAATAGTGACTAGAAGATGAGATACTTTGGAAATCCTTACCTTTGCTGTCATCAGAGAAACGGCTTTTGGATCTGGGAGCGTGCTTGGGATGCTACTACACAACTGCCACATAAACCTAGAGTCAGTAATTTTATTTGTTAATTAAAATAAATAATGATAATCTGCAAGAAGAAAAGAAGCATTAATATTACATTTTTAAAGAAAAACTTACCCAAAATATGTATGTTCAAAAATGTTCTTGTCTTGAAGGAACTGCATGTTATCATGCCATATCCACTGAAGAAAAAATGCTACCATCAGATACAAGAAAGCAGTTTATTTCACTACTTAAGCATGATTTAAAAAATAATTAAATGACTGCCAAGGCTAAAAACCCCAAATTTTTTGGTACGAAAAATTATTTATGGAAATACTTTTTTTAGTTTAAAGAACTAGCTCAAAGTTGTTTTATTCATACTGTATCGAGTATTCGTTTTGCCTGCCATGGGACTGCAAAACAGAGCTACAAACCTTCCCCTCTTTCTGTGACCTCATTTTCACAATTTAATTATTCAGAGAACTGAACCCAACAAGTTTAAAAAGAACCACAGCTGAAGTCTAACCCAAGGCTTGATGAGCTCTGAGAACTTCTGATAAATTCCTGAAGAGTAAGATGTGAATCTCCATCATTAAACCAGGAACAGGATTTCATGCCAATCCCCCTGTTCCTCTCTCCAAAGTGATGTTTTTGATCAAATCAATTCAGAGTGGTTTTCACAGCAATACAGTTTGAACATTTAACTCTGATAAAATCTTGTAATATTTTTAAGACTGAGAAGGATAAAAAGCATGATCTGATTTGCTGGCTAGGAATGAAGAGTCTTTTTAAATTAAAAATCTAAAATGTGGCAGATGCTGAAACAATGCTTGTGGCCAGAGGGAGCAGGGACACTAGATTTTTCTAAGTGGGAAAAAGGGATTTATTCCCCACAGAGGTCAGAATGAGAAAATGTCTAAAATTCACGTAAAATGTAAATCCTAATTCCCTTCCTATCCCATGACAATTTCCTAAGGAAGACACTGAAAAGAAAGGACTGTCATCTTAGTGATTTAAATCATTTTTGCTTTCCTATTTATTTAGGATTTCTGATATTTATTCAGATTTCTGATGTGTTTAGGGTCTCCTAGAGTGTTTTAAAATGATTGTTAAAACAAATCAACTTGTACCTCCAGCAATTCTGATGAAACATCAAATTTGTAGTCTTTGCCATTTTCCTCCTCTGGCTCCATCCGTTTATAAAACAGCATGTAAGCACTGTGCGTCTTGGAGAAAAAAACATCTGTATAATTTTTGCTTTGAGAGAGAAATCATGAAATCAGAAATATCATCACAGAACAAGGGTTTGGAAGAGAAATACCTTTTCAAAGGAGAAGTCCATAAACTTATCAGTAACAGAATCGTAAGTTTTTGTCTGTCAGGAAGAAAGTGAAACCATTAATTATAAGCTTTTTAATGCAGGTTGTGATAGTTCACTTGCACATTTATTTCCTGACATTTATGAGGGCTGCTGACAATTTAGTTCTTGCTCAAAGCAGTCTTGTTTCTTTTCTTCTTCTACAGTGACCTATTCTGAATTTTCAGAGCTGCTATGCAATACTGTACCTCCATCCCAAGCAATTTCCTGGCTCATCCATCTCACTGACACCTCTCCTTTAGAGGCACCGAAAGGGATTTTATCCATTTGCCAAACAAAGTAATTTTTTTGGTTTTATTTCAGCATATTCTCTTTCCCAGAAAAGTTGTCTTATGCACACGATTGCTTTAGTACGATGCTGTGTTATTCATAATGTGCTTTATACCACGTACACAGCTATAAATAATGATCAATTTGAGCACAACCTGAGAACATTTGAGTGTTGTTTGTATTAATAATGCGTAAAAATATTCCAGAGATAAAGATCAAAATGCCCTTTTTTTCCCAGAATACACCTCGGCGTGAAGTAATTATTTGTTCATAGACGGTCTGAGCAAAGCAGCCACTCAAGCAAGGATTCCTAAATTAGCTGCAGACTCACTTTTTTATACCTGAAGAAATGGTATGATAAAAACCAGAGAGAGTAAAGAAATACCTCTTCTTCGGAGAGACACTTCACTAATTAACTTTGCCTCATCAGCAATACCTGTACTCTGCTTCTGACAGTTTTCTTTTAAAACCTCATAAAAGACCTGGATTGTAACAGGTATTAGAGTTGAACATGACAAGAATTCAGGTCATAACTTACAGTCATTTCTCCACCAAAACACTCGGAAGCGAGCTGGGCAGAATCAAAGGGTTTTACTTCAGCATCATTGAAAAGGTACCTGCAAGACAGGAAGCAGCTTTGCAACAACTGCTGCTCATGTCTAAGGGCAAATAAAGCCTAAGGAGCACTTCCAGCAATTCCTCGGACTGAAATATTCCTATTCATTTCTGATGCCTTGTTTCGATCCCAGCAAATGAAAATCTGATCCCAGAAGTGACTTCCTTCTAGGAAGATCAGAGAAGGAGGTACTGCTGCGGATCCCCACTGGAGCAGGGATTAGGGCACGAGCCGGTGCTGTTTCAAAAATGCTCCAGCTGTTCTAGAGAACAGGAATAGAGGAAACCTTGTCTCCTATTCCAGGGCTCCAGTGAGAAATGGAGATACCACACCCCAAAATAACAGGCAGAGCGTTCCCTGCTTTCTCACGTGTCCTAGCTGGACCCTCCTCCTTTCCATGCCCACGTCCCTTCCCTTCCCCAAATTCTACATCCATCAACCTAGCTGGATCCTCATGCAAGGTACCAAGCAGATTTTATGAAGGACCATCTAGGAAATCTTTTGTACCGAAATAATTCACATCTAGTCCCATCAGGAAGCGAGGCTGGCGGTGGCAAGGCTGGCACAGCATTCCCTGCCACCCCTGCGTCCGAGGGAGCGCACAACTCTCCTGGCTACAACACACTGATTTGCAGCCTAATCAATTAATATCCTTACACCTATCAAAGTCCAGCACGCTGTGCTTCTCAGAGCACAACCTACAGGATGCAGCCCCTATTTAACTGCCTAACAAAGGCAACAAGCTTTAGTTGTTAAAAATACGGAAATATAAATTGCATAGCTCACCACTTGTTGTTTTTGTAAGCGTGGGGATTGACAATGTCCCTGATAAAACTGTAATAATGTCCCCCGTCTGCTGTTCCTGTGTGAACTGTCACACCGATCAGGTCGTACTCGTAACTCTCCGTTTCTTTCAAATACCCACCATCTTCCTTAAAACCTGAAATCATTCAATGCAGTATTTCATCAGCTATTTCCTAAACACCCAAACTTCAACATTAGCAACAAACTGTATGTAACTATTTGCAATTTTTCTCATATTTTAAAAGTAAATCTAAGACTTAATTCAGATTGAGCTGTGCATGAAACCAAAACCTGGCTGTTTTTCTTATATGAAACACAGTGTGTGACTCTGGCAATATAGGTGAATTAAAGCTACGTTTGATTTTACTTGCTTCTGTTCTGTAAACAGCAAGTGATAACACAGATAAAGAGCCAAAGCTTGCTGAAGCCATTTTATGAGCATACCTTCTTTTCTGTCGTTTTTTCCCATGAGGAAATCTTCAGTGTAGGGTGTCATATCCAAACGTAAAGGGAATGAAAAATGGGTATTGACTTTCTCCTTCATCATGGTCACCATATTAAAGGTATATCTCATGGTGTTGAAGCTTAAGATACGAGGTAGTTTCTTAAAACATGCCCTGAAGGATCAGAAATAACCATGATTTACAAAAGCTCAGCAGGGTGAATTGTATTTTCACAGAGATTTTAAACATTTATTTCAAGGGTAACACTGGAGATCTACTGCTAAGACACATAAATGTAAAATTCAGCTCTTGTAGTGCCCCAGAGCAGGGCAGACTGACCAGCAGCAGGAAGGCCACATTTAGCCCACTGAACAATTCGATTTAGGCTGCCACTGGACCTTGGAAGAAACAGCAAATTTACTCATATGGCAGGAAGCAGTTTTCTAAAAGAGCATCATAAAATAAGCTATGAATGAATTTAACAATGCAAATCCCCTCACTGCAGGGAGTTACTATCTTCCAAAAGAGAAGCTTCAAGGCAGAACATCTCCTGCATTAAATCTCATCAAATTTGCAATAACGACTTTCAAGTAAGTCACTCTTTCATCCAAGTAAGTTACTCTTTCACCCATGTCATTTAAAGCGACAATCAGGTTTTCCAGCTCTAACAAAGAAATTTATTACCTGCAATACCAAGACAACATAAAAATTTAATTTACTTTCTCTTTATTAGCAGACTTTTCAAAATGTGGAAACATTTTAAAAGCCACACACTTTAATTAAGGAATTTGGGGTGATGCATGAAAGTTAAGAAATTATCCTGCATAATGAGTAACCAACCTTTGAAAGCATTTAATATTTTAAATCCAGGACTAATGTTTCAAAAAGTACTCATTTCTACTTTTTTTTTTTTTAATTGAAAAAGGTCATGAACATTTTCCTGTCATCTTTTGCTAAGATACTTTAGATTCTTTGTTTTGGAAATTTGATTTCCTTCTTATTTCTGATTTGCACAGGGATCACATCCTTACAGGCCTACACGGTATAAACTGAACGAAAGTCCAGTCCTGCTCCATCTAAAGGATTACAGTTATTCCACATGTAATTTTGGTTAATTTACTAAAAAGAAACATTAAGAATCTTTATTTCTCCTTAGCCCCACCTTTTCTCAGCCCGCACTTTCTTCCCACAGTGAGAACACGTGTACATGTTGTCACCTTCCAAGGTATCTTTAATAGTTACTTCATCAAGAGATTCCTGCATGGAACAAACAAAAAAAGGAGTTTACCTTTATCTCGGATATTTAGATCTCGTGCTTACATGGCCTGCTTCCCAAATCCCTCCCTTTCAATTTTACTTTAATTAACATTTCCACAAGTTATGAAAATAAAGGTGGTAAAAGGCCCCAAAATCTTTCACAGAAGAGCAAACACTTGAACTAAGAGTTTGACAGGAAAACCAGTTCCTAACCCATACACAGAATTAAGGATCCAACTCATAAAAACGGTACTCAATATCCCAAGCTGTCTCAAAGAATTCCAGTCCTTTCAATTCAGATTCCAAGTGTAAAGATTAATGGTGGTTTAAAAAGCTTGAAAACATAGAATTACACTGGTGTAAGCTCTAAATTAACTTAATAAGCAGTAGTACCTGAAGATGTTAAATCTTTTGATATTTACAGATCTCATATAAAACGGCCATAGCATGTTTAAAACAGAAACAAATAGTGATTATTGACTGTAAACAAGAGTCAATGGCAAATGGCCCCAGCTGATGGCACGATGCACTGAAAAGATCAAACTAAATTACCTCATCATCTCAACCTACAAACACCCCAAACCTGGAGTTCAGATAAAAAGCACTGACATCTCTTGTGGGGCAGTGTTCTGTGCCCTTTGTAGCTGAGATCTACCAGACTCGTCTCAGCCTGGCATCACTTACATAAATATTCTTCATATCTGCCACCTGGCACCTCACGGTGTAGAACTCCTCAGCTGTCTGACTCACATGCTCACAGTCCTGAATAAACAGAAGCACAAAGAAATGACATTACTTGTTTTGAGCAGTTAGAAAAAAATAATCTTTAGAAGATAAGGGTAGAGAAGGAACACTTACCAAAGAAACGACGTTGTTTGTGATAACACCTCCAAACAAGCTTTTCACTGTGTTTTTCTGTGAATGAATGAATAAATTCTGTCAAGGAAATTTGAGCAAACCCCTAAGTTTTTAAGTTCCCTTTTGCTCCCTCTTAATAACTCACCAGTTCTGGAGACATTTCCTCTATTTTTGTTATTAGGTCAGTGAAGAACTCAGTCATATCCTTCTGCTCTCCAGTGTTCAAGGGCTGCTTATCCATGGTGTAGGTTTTACAGAAAGGCCTTGGGTTGTAGGCCTTACACTCACTTTCCTTTGGATAAAAGAAATCAAATAAAAACCAAATCAGCACAAACCCTTTTATTTTCAAGGTACACAGATGTACCCCACACACACACGAGTATCTGTTTCTAAAAAGACATACTTTTACACACAATACGCTTATTAGGCAGGATAGTTTCTTAAATGTTTCAATGTTTCTGATCAAATGCAAAGCAGCTTTTAACTAATTACCATTATCACGATACCAATTAGTAAAATATCATTAGTAAAAAAGTATTAAAATATTTAGTAAATACTGCATAAAATGAATCATTAAAATAAAATAGCTTGGCTGAAGATGTGACACGTGCAGTTTCTGCAGCTCTGTTCTGACACAAAATAAAACGTGAGAACATCAGCATGTGTTT
>VYZQ01043541.1:45617-60043 GCA_013400655.1 Mystacornis crossleyi
GCTGCAGATGTTGCAAAACCAGCCCAAACAGTGGAATGACACAACAGTCGTCACCAGATAAAGTTTTTTTGGGGGGGATTTGAAAAGGGGGATAGGAGTGGGGTTTTTTGGCTTACAGTCCAATTCAAGTGCATCATTTTGTCACCTTGCAGGATCTGCTTACTTTTTCCCCCACTAACCTGTAAAATGCTGGTATTTCTACTCTGAATTTCTGATTCCAGCTGATACGTATTCTTTATAAAAATATTTTTGTAACTTATATAAAAATATTGCATTTATTTATATTTATACAGTAAACGTTTGATGGTCAAAGGTGCAGAACAATTTATCATTCTGCCTGAATTTACAGGATCCCACCTTTCTAAGTAATTTCTCACTAAAGCAACATCTAATATAAAGGGTGAAGTTAGATTTGAAGAAGTTAAATTGGACCCATAAATAGCAGCATTTTTCAGATGTGGGTGCCCATACTGACTTTGACATCTGTCAAAACATGAACAGTCTGTTCCTCTGGGACTGGGGAGCTGGAAATTGTAGGGCTTGTTTATATACACCTGATTTTAATTACACAGATTAGAAAATGCAGCTGGATGTGTTAAACAAAAAAATTATGCAAAGGCTACTGATAAATTTTAGAACTAAAACATCTACGTCTGAATAGTATTTGAAATCACTTTAAATTGATTTGAATATCTAAACCTTCAGGCTTTATTTGTACGCGATTATTCAACATGATGTGTAACAAAAATGACACAAGAATTGGGGTTTTCTTAAGAGAAAGGAGCTATTTTAAATGTTTTTACAGACCTTTGTCTCCCTAAACAGGAAATGCCCCGATAGAAAGTATTTACTTACAAGAACACATCAGAAGCAACAGAAGAAAGCAGAAATGTTTAAAGCCACAAAATATCCAACACTCCAAGTCAGCTGTGTACTTACAGCGCGTGTTTGTGTCGTCCCTCCCTGACTGCCTGGATGTAGTGTACCAAATTATCAAAGAAAAGTTTCATCATATTTAGTTCCTTTTCTGCCCACCTGTGGCAATTGAAAGGACACAAAGTGTTATGGTTTGCTTGAAAAGATCAGAGAAGCCTCAGAAAGCAGACGGCTGTCAGAGGAAAATGGCACACACATAACCCCAACAGAAACCTTCAGTTTTCCATCTACCACAAATTCAGGAGCATTTTCCAGTACTGTATTCTCTTCTTCCTTGTAATCCTTAAGGTTTCCTCGTGTTATTTTCAGGCATAGGACTGACAGAACACTCCCTTTTGAGCCCATGAAAACTGTTCCTAACGCCCCTAATTCAGAAAAAGTAACTCAGAACTGGGCATATGTTTAAATGTCATGTCAAAAAGGCCAAGAAAAATCGCTGATAATCGCTGTCACCTTTCCCAGCAGTTCTGTCAGTCTGTTCCCCACAGTTACACCAGGCTGTTACATGGTTTGTTCTGCTGAGGAAAGCTGTACCCTCTATTACCTTCAGCTTTCAAAGGTTTTTATACACCGAAGAGCCCCCTGAATGCCAGCACTGCTGGGACAGGGGCCTACTTACATTGTTATCCAATGTGTATCGTAGCTGCTCCCAAATTGTTGAAATGTTCCAAACAGCTTGGGAAGAAGACGAAGTGAAACTACTACAGATCTGAAGGAGAAAGAAAGAAACGATGACAACAAGTGATTGTTACAAAACTGAAATAATTGATTTAAAAATTCCTTTGAGAAGCTCAGGTTCTGTGAGCAAACCAGCTAAAGGAAAGCTCTGTAAATCATAAAATCATGGAGTGATCTGGGTTGGAAAGGACTTTCAAAGTCTCCTCATTCCATCCCCTGCCATGGGCAGGGACACTTTCCACTATCCCAGGTTGCTCCAAGCCCTGTCCAGCCTGGCCTTGGGCACTTCCAGGGATGGGGCATCCACAGCTTCTCTGGGCAACCTGGGCCAGGGCCTCACCACCCTCACAATAAACAAATTTTTCCTCATAGCCAATCTAAACCTACTCTCCATTTGAAGCCATTCCCCCTTGTCCTGTCACTCCAGGCCCTTGTCAATAGTCTCTCTCTCTCTCCATGTTTCTTGCAGGCTCCCTTCAGGCACTGCAAGGTCACAATTAGGTCACCCCTGAGCCTTCTCTTCTCTAGGCTGAACAACCCCAATTCTCTCATCCTCTCCTCACAGGAGTGGGGTTACATCCCTCTAATCAATTCTGCCGGATGTGCTCCAACAGGTCCACATCCTTCCTTGTGCTTGTGGAATCTCAATCAGTAAGTTTCCTGAACCTGAACCACACATATCTCAAATTCTTTACATGTAACTCCCTGGACACAGATGAGATTCATGTCTCAGCATACTTGTAGCTCATCTCACAAGTGCAGTTCTCAGCAAAAAGGTAACACCACAACACCGCAGGTAATGCCCAGCAGTCATTTGTACCATGAAAATAAATTCACTTTCACCAGTACAATCTCACAGCTTTGGCTGCTATTAAAACAAGTTATCTGAGGTCAAGCTGTTCCTTCCTCATAGAAATGAGACCCCATAACAGACGTGGTGGAAAAGAACTTGTCTGCTCCCCAGCCATTTGTGTGTAAAATCTGAATACTGAGTTCAAATGCTTATGCCAAGGCACCTGACCTTGCACTCGACTGACCGAGGTGCAGACCTGATTTTAACAAAGGCAGGAAAGGAATAACCTCTGGCAGAAGGGAGAACAGACAAATGCAACAAAATGAGAAATTCAGGACACCAAGACAAATAAAAATGAAGCACCAGAAACGTCCACAACACTTTGGAAACTATTTTAATTCCTTTGCTTTGCCCAGTTTAAGTTGTTTTCCTGTAAAATGAAATAACCATTACAGCCAACTTGGATTTCTGGTATGTTGCAAAAATAAGATACTTACAAAACAGATAATTTATGCTTAAAGTTACCTGTTGTTTGCTAAATTTTCTAAGCAGCCTTCAATAAATCTCATCCGAATCTGTCTGTCAGTGAACCAGCACACTAAAGAACAGAGCAGCTTCTCTGCCTCATTTATTAACCCTTCAGAGAGATGAATCTACAGCAAGTAGAAAGAAAAGTCAGTGAATATTATTTATTTATTTTCTTTTAAAAAATAGTGTTTTCTGGTATTCAACTTACTGCATCTTCATCCTGGACCAGATCCCAGAGCAGGGTATTTCCTTTCTTACAAACATTATCCAAATTAATGTCCGTCACTGCGTTGCTGTTGTACTGATGTTTATGAACTGCTGGTCCTGGACAAAATATAATAGGGAATAAACAGAAGGAACCATCTGAATTGAACATTACTCCCTAAGTGCACAAACAACAACACATTTTTTGTGGTTAACTTGGCTATTTCAAAGTGCAACAACACTGTAATTGCAGCCTTTTTTCACATACGGGTTCTTAAAAAACCATACAAGAAGCCAACAGGGCAGTTGGGCCAATATTTACACTGCTTTTGGCTAATGGCAAAGTGCACTTAAAAACAGCACTGAAGAACTGCAGATGCAGTTGCTTTTTAATTTAATTCCTGCTGTAATTAAAATATTTCTTAAGCCTTTCTGTAGGTCCAAAGGGAGTTATCTCCATAACCACCCTGGCTGGAACGTGGGAAAGGAGCACATTGCAATAAATTCCCCTCCTACTACAAGATTCCCTCCGTCCAAGTGAAAACCAGGAAAAACAAACACCATTTTTCCATGTGCTGAAGCATCGAAGTGCAGGATTTTAGAAACTCATCGTGTTTTCATAAACACTGAGAGACATTCTCCTTCCTCTCTGTGCCCACAGCTGGCACCATTCATTGATCTACTACTTGATACTATTTTCATGCAACAGCAAAGTCAAGTAGAAAGTTCAGACTGCACCCAGAACACTGTAATTATTTGCACATGCAAAACTAGGGGTGTCAAAAATAATCCGCACTGAAGGCCTCATGCTCAACCAGTAATTTGAAACTTCAGTTAGATGAGTAATATCTCTGGGAAATACTGAAAAAAATATGCTGATTTATAGATTTATGAAGTTTTAATAGTTTATTCAACTCTGCTCTGTAAAAAACCCAAATTTTCAATGTCAGCCTGAAATTATTATTATAAAAACTTCTTACTCAATTACTTCAGGGAAATATATGAACAGCACTGGGTTTGCTGTCTGCTGGATGCGAGCAAACTTGGTTCTTCCAGGCCAGTGAAGAAAAACACAAGCCCTTCACCAACCCTGCTCTCCATTATGTTTAAAAAGAGGGTAAAAGAGAAAATAAAGCTGCCAAAACAGCGTAGGGAAAGATGATATAATTCTTGAGAAGTGTTTTAGTGGCATCTTAAATTGCGCCCTGAAGTAAACTAGAAGACTTAGCGGTGTAGGATGAAATGGCATCAAATGCCCTTTACAGCAAGCTCCCCAAAGTAACAAGTTATATCTTAAGTCATTTTTCCACAATTATCTTCTCTAGAGCCCATTACGGTTAATTCATTTATAAGTTAATTTATGATGTCGAATGTACAAAATCACAGTAATATGCACCCACCAGCACAAAAATTGCAGAAGGTTTCAGAGAGGAAAATAAAAAGAAATCTTGCTGTCAGTACCACCTTTCTTTACACTTAAATAACCTATTAGAAGAAGCATGTACTAGGTTCTTTTGTGCCCTTATTTGTTTTAATTTGCATGAAAAGCTCCAGAAGAAGTGGGAAGGTGGGGGATTTAAAAAGATAAACACAGCTAAAACACAGCTGAACACAAACGAATGTTTCTGTGTTCACAAAACAACACAGATACAAAAATGAGTCTCTTGGAGGAACATTAAGTTCTCAGCAGTCATCATGGTTTCTTCGGACAAATACAAATAAATGGTGAAAATAATTTCGTTCTTTTACTTCCTGGAGACTAATTGGCAATTACAAACTAAGTTTTTCAGGTTTTGTTCCATCACTCTCACCTTGACTCAGATGTTCATGATAGATAGAGGCCAGGTTAGGGAGGTGCTGCTGAAGATGAGACGTTAGCTCAGCATGGGAATTAATCTGTACAAGCTCTTCTTCACAGCCAGACTCTTCCCCATCAAAATCTGCCATATTTTTCTCTGATTTTGCACTGACTTGAGAACTACTGCAGCTGACATCATCTGCACTAAGCATATCATCGACCATATGCCTGTAAAAGAAGAGTATCAGAATGGACAATATCAAAGAGGAAGTTGTTTATAGCAGACTACAAGTGAGCAGACATCTCCCTAAAGCTAAAGTCAGGATGAATCATGTTTGAACAGCAGCCCTTGTACGAATTGGAAAAACAATTACAGATAAATAAACTGAAGGCCTCACCAACACGATGACTGAGTTGGCTTCTTAATGTTAACTAAATGCAGCATTTTCCGAAACATTTCTGACGTTTTCTTAAATGCTGTCTTATTTATTCGATACCAAAACTTCAGTGAAACCTTTAATCAGATGTAAACAAATCAGATTTCTGTGTAACTGTCTGTGAGACCTCGTCTCTGTAAGACAAAATTATCCTGAGCTACAGCACAATGCCCATACACCAATTTCTGCCCGAATGCAGGATTTTGCTACCACTTTTATTTCTGTTAGGGAAGGAGCCAGAAGAAACGCCAAGGTACCTACCCATCGTGGTGATGGTGGTGATGGTGATGGTGGTGGTGGTGCTGTGGCCCAATGAACTGTCGACAGTTAAATAATTCATTCCCAATCGTTTCCCCGAGGAAGTCCCCCGTGTGAGTTATACAAGAATCTTGAGAGCCTTGTGAAATGTGAGCAGTGCTCATCTCCCCTGTCATGTCGTGCTCTGCATCCTCAGCGTGAGAACAAGCATCGAGCATGCGGATGCGATTGTCCACGGGCGGCACCGCGTCCGTGTTAAAAACGTGCTCCTTGCCCGCCCCGTTGCTGGTGCCGCTCCTCTCCGACGGCCCCTGGGCATCTCCCAGACAAATGCCCGCTTGGGATTCCAGTTTTCTGCCTCGTAGATCTGCGCTCCGACTGCTTTTCTGGGGATTGTGACCCCTGTCTTCTTCCTCTTCATCCTCCTCCTCTTTGAGAGCCTCGATATCCGCGATGTCCTCCGACTGCACCTCGCTGCCGGGGCTCCCGGCGGACTGGCTGGCGTGACTGGAGTTGGCCTCGTTGCTGGATCCGTCGCTGTGGCCACTGCTGCTCCCAGGCCCGCTGCTGCCATCCTCACCACTGTTGGCTGTCTCATCAGAGCTTCCTTGCATGGATTCCTGGAATTATTTCAGGGTGTTGTAAGATTGGTGAGAAAATAAAGCACCACTGGAAATACATAATTAATATCATCATCATCATCATTCAAACATCAGTCTTCCTTTAGGAGGAAATGTGTCGCATCTACAAGTTTCAATTCATTCTTTCTCAATTTGGTTGCTGATGACAAAATGCTCTGAGCAAGATTCAAATTTAATTATTGATTTTTTGCATTACCTTGTTGCTAACAGGGTGTATATGCAGACTCTGCACGTACTAAGAGTCCCAGCGTGACACAAAAACAACGCCATGCAGTCCCTTACTAAGAGATTAACCTAACTGAAACACAATTTACATGCAGGAATACATTTGTCTGAGGTGGCTTTGAAACAAGTACAGATAAAAAAAATCATTTTATAGCTAGTAACAGGCAACTCAGTAACAGAATTCCCCAACTCAGACCCACACTCTTACCTCAGTGTCCGAAAGTCGCTGCTGGACGTGTTTTGTTCTGTTAATCAGCTGCTCCTCCATTTCAATGTCACTTCCTCCACTCTGATGGGTGTCACTGTTGTCACTACTTTGAGGGCTTGCTGCTGGTGACCCTAATTCAAAACCATATTTCCCAGTTACTCTGTGACCGGTAATTACTGGAATGTAACAGCACTGCATAAACCTGCCTCAAATGTTGAGCATTTTTCCAGCAAACAGGGATATAAAACTCAAACAATCTGTATACCTAAACACTAAAAACTTCATTCAGAACACTGAGCATTTTACTACAAAGTTTGTATTTTGATGTCTCTTCTTGCCATACTTACACTAATTTCCCGGTCTCTACTTAAAATATAATTTCATTTGATAAAATGAAAGTTTCTCATAAAAGCGGTCCTTGCAATTTACTCTAATCCTGCTCAAATTCAAAAGCACTGTAGTACCAACTTGTGGTGTACAACTAAAATGATACTTACAAGGGGAAGGGGCTGCTCTTCTGAGCTCCTCTTCTTCTGAAGGAGAAAAGCAGGATGGAAAAATAAGTGACTAAAAATCGTTTTGTCAGCATATAGTTGTCCATGATTCATAAAAACCAGCAGTAGGAAGAGAAAGGCAAACTAGAATAACATGGCTTGGCAGCACCTTTAGTTATGACTGTGGGGAAAGACAGTCAAGTAAAAACCAAAATAACCAAATCAGAAACAGCATGTAATAGCAAAAACTAGGTATAAAGTAGGTAAACTTTTTAAAGATTTTATGTAGCTATTAAGTTACAGATGTGCAGTAGAACAAGAACAGTTAACTCATGAGTTATGGAACGTCTTCTGAATTAAAAAGAAAAGAAAGAAGAAAAATACAGACTACTTTAGCAATACAAACTGAATGGACGTGAAACACAAAGCTTTCCAAATGCACTCACAGGGTTTTACTGCTTTCATCTACAGCCTCAAGTTCTGCTGGAAAAATACGCCAGCATGACACTTTTAAAAAATACTGAAAGGAGAAAGTTCTATACCTGCTCTTTGTCCAAACTCAACGAGGAGACAACGAAAACTCCAAATTTAACTCCCAGATCTACTGGGAAACCACGCACCTTTTTTGTTTCCCATGGGCAGGTTGGTACTCAGTAAAGATGCAAAGGAGCTTTGCTTTGACAGCTGAGCCTTAGCTGCCAGCGCGTTATTCCACAGGGCTTTTATCAGCATGGATGCCAAATACAAGGTCTGGAAAGAAAACCAAGGGAAAGTACCATTAAGCAGCAGGTTTTGGATATAAAGATCCACTGTTCATCTTTCTCTATGCCAATCCTACAGCTCACCAAAATAAACTCATCAAAATAAACAAATCAACTACCTAATGTTGTGTGAAACACATTCTAACTTCAGACAGGAAGTTAAAATCTTCCGTCAGGGGTTATGAAGTCTTTGAAAATCTCTCACGATTATAGACTTCAAAAGCCAGGAAAGGTATGCTTGAAGAAACATGACGACTTCCCTCACAGAGTTCCCCCTTTCTGCATTAGTGAATATTCCTTTAGGAAGACAAATCTGTAATAGTTGTTTAACACTCCCATTTACTTGCTTTTCTCATGACAGTGATTCTGTTGGCCTTGTCTTTACCTGTTCAGTGTGAGCACTGGGATGAAGAGTTGAGACAAGGTTAAGAAGGTGTCTCAGTGGGACAGGGTCCAAGTTTTTGATCAAAGAAGGAAACAAGTCGTGTATGTAACGACTGCAATGCTTCAGCTACAAGGTACAAACAGAGAAAGTAACAGGAACAGCAAAATAAACAAACCAAATATAGCAGCAAATAAACGTATTTGTAAAAATTCTCAGGAAGGAGTTGTCAAATGATTCCAAACTCCAGCAGATCTGCAATTTTGACTAAAGTAATTCTGACACTGTAAAGCCTGCAAATGTACAAACCAAATGTAACAGTTCCTTCCTTAGTTCTAGTTCTGAGAGATTAGGTGAAAAGAAGAACTGGAAGTCTGTTCTGTATTTGAACTTAAATACAACTTCTGAAATACTAGTTTACATGTTAAATCTTGAGGGAAGCAGTATTTGCAATGATTACCTTATTAGCAGTGGTAAATACAAATGAAGACTACTCAGGAAGAAACCGTGTGAACTGCGTGAGGATTATAAAGAATTCTTTTGTCTTTCCAGTAATGGATGTCAAAAAATTTGACAATGTGTTCAGTTAACTACTGTATTTCCACATTAAAGTACCAGTGCTCCTGGTTGATTCCTCTTTGGGTAAATGCTGCTTTTCAGAGTCACTCAGAAGAGTTTCATTAGGTTTTTTAGGATGTTGTTATTCAAAAAATAAAATAATGGTCACAGGAAACTTCTAGAAAAAAAATTCTTACGTTGGTTACCACACAAGGAAGGGGTACCTCAGAAGGGGTTTTTTAATTTCTTTATTTATTTAATTTTGCCTTCCTGGCATTAAAGTATCTGTGTCAGCAATTTCCTATGTACAGGCCAACTTTCTCAGGCTTCATAGAAGAATGAAATCATGTGGGTTCTATACAATGAAACATTTAAACATCTTGAGATAACCTCAATTTAGGGAAGATGAATTTTTGTCTAAAAGTTTGTTTTAAAAGTGGAAAATACACTTAATTACTTAGTAATTATTAATTACTCTGATACAGAAAAATGTTGGAGCAAATGCTGTTCCAGTGAGCATTTATGACCATTCCAGCTGCATGTTTTAGGGACAATGGACCACACTGGTTTCAGAATGTGTGTTCAGCACTATTTGACTGAAATAAATGACAGCAAAATATTGAACACATAAAAAACCCTCTTTCAATTCTAACCTGTGTAACAGTGTGTTCCCCAGGCCTGCTCCTGTCTATTGTATTCAAACCCCTAAATAAAAAATGTCACAACCTAAAATAACAAGCAGAGCGACCCAGTACAAGTAGCACACAAATAAATCTTTCTGAAGGCAAAAAGCCTATCAGAGTTTCCAGCTTTAGCAAGCAAAACGTAAAATTTCAGTGCCTTCTATAGATTTGAACACCAGCAGAGGAGCACAGCTGTAAACTTCACTGCCACAATTTTTGCCTGATTGTTCCCACCAGGAGTACCAGAAATGGAAGCTACAATACACAGGAGCAAGGCAGTGCAGCACAACGGTAAAGATATTGCAACTACCCTCCAACCTGAGTCCCCATTCTGGGTGAAAACACTCGGTGGTCCTTGCTACACAACTTCATTTTTTTCCTTGTATAAAAGTAGCCAGGGTGATTTTTTTGCATCTAATAAATAACCCAGTAACTGTGGCAGTTACCTAACTCGACATTTTGGTCAGCAAAATGCTCAGAGCCAAGAAAAAGCAAAAAAAAAAAAAAAATCAACTTAAGGAACGCAAAACAAAATTAACTTATTTTATATTGTTTTTCTTTTATCGCTCCTGCAAGCATAAAATTTTGATACATACCTGTGCTGCAGCCCAAATACAGTCTATATGTTGAGTACTAAGTCTCCCTTCAGCTGCAAGAAAATTTAGGATCACTTGGCACTGTTTGATGATCTGCAAAGTGAGAACATAGTGAGGAAAGATTTACCAGAACAACAAGCTAATCCTCCAGTTTATACCAAAATAACAAGAACCGAATACAAACCTCAATATGTAAATTTGGTCCAAAAATGTGCTCAACTACATTGTTGCTGATAAGCCAGTCTGCAAGTTCTTTTGCAATTGATCTGGAGGTGAAAAAAGAGTGGAAATATAAAATTATCTGCCTGTAATATTTACTCTGCGCTCTTCCTGCAAGGTGATCTCTGCAGTTGTAGTGAGGGCACAAAACCTTCTGAACACAAACCATAGTCAACGTTCATTTTTCCAAGCGGGAAGCAAAGGATGTCCATATTTCTTTTCTTTAGCTGGAAGACTAATGCCAAATATCATTATTTCCCCTCTGGATCATCAGCAAACATAACCAATAATTCTACTAATTTTATTTGTTAATGCTCAACAGACCACACGCAAACACTTCCAAAGATCTCACAGGTTAAGATTTTGACACTGCTATTTAATCCAAGTTTATCAGGAAATTCCAGAAGTACTGAAATATAGCTAAAGGTGGGAGTGACAGAAATTACTTTGTAAAGAAAGCCACGCACACAGTTTTAGATTCTCTTACACAAATAGCAACTCTCCCAAACTATGCTTGCCATGATCATACTTACACACATGCAACACACAGATACTTCCAAATTCTCATTCTGCTTCATCCACAGCCACAGGGAACTTCAGCCACTGCCACTCCATAAGCAAATATTCAAACTGCCCAGGATAAGGAAACTGAATTTTCCAAAACAAAAGCTGAACTTCCAGAAAGCACTGCCCAGCCTGGAAATCGGTGCACAAGCTCCTTTTTATTCCTTCTCTTCAAGCAAACGTTTGTTTACCCCGATTTTGGCAGCAGAAGCAATTACAGGACATCAGAGTATTTAAAGCCCAGCCTTTGGTTTAAGTGGCCCAGCAATAACAGTGCTCTGTTTCACGGGGAGGAGAGAATGGAGAGAGGGGTGTCTCAGAGGACTTGAGGAAGAGTTATTTTGACCACTTCTCTCCGTGTCACGTTTACAGTTACTATTAAAATCCAGGATTGCCACTCTATCATCCTCAAGAAGGAAACAGGATTCTTTAGGTAAAAAGAGATTGCCTTTGTAGGTTTTCCAAACAGGATTCACTATTCAGGGGCACACTGCCAGCGCTTCAATTGCCTTGAATTGCCTGATCCTTGTGGTTGAACTCAAGGAGCAAAGCTCCTTTTACTCCACATCGTTTCTCTACTGCTCTCTTCTAATTCCAGGACATGGGGAATCAAATATTCTCACACTGTTCAAAGATAATGTCCCGTAACATTTAAGTAATAACTGGCTTGCAAGGTACGAAAGTTTGCCAACGGTTATCATTTACAGCTTATCAATAAATTAGTTCTCACATTGTAAAGTCAGTTTGCCAGGGGATCTGCTCAAAGCGGGACTGAAAAGATAAGCTACATCTGTTCCATGAATCCAAGATGTCCTTAACTTCCCACAGGCTCATTTCAAAACCAAACCAAACCCAAACTATCCCCAATACCCAAAAGATGCCCACCCAACCCAAACTTTGGCACATGCACATTTCTAACTCAGCCAGGGTTCGGATTTCTGTCTACTGAAATCTGAAGAAAAGATCCCTCCTTTCTTCTTAGATCTGAATTTTTCAAGGTGTGGCTTTCAGAAGGAATCCCGGATAAACAAACACTGCCAGGCTCACAGGCAATGCCAGTATGAAAGGACACATTCCTCACGGGGTCTCTTTATGCAAACACTCCTGCTCACGGCACAATATCCATTAGGCTTTGTAGGCAGTCGTATGTTGCATTTTAACCACTCCAAAGAAAAGAACAAAAGCTCTCCTCTAGAGCAAGTTCCTTCACATTTTATTAAATTACCGTGGCAGTTCTGTCTCTAATTCACACCGTATTTCTTCTGAAAACCCACAGATAATTCTTTCGAAGGAATGCCTTTTTTAATGGATGTATTCTCAGCAGTAACAAGCTTTTTATCCTTCTAGTGAGCTCAACTGTGGTAAAATGACATCTCAGATTTCTGAAGGTTCATCAAATGTTCATTTGATATGGATTTGTTGAGGATGATCAAAAACAAGAGGAGCCTTGTGCAAGGCAGAATGAAGCCCTTGTGCTTCCCAGAGAGAATAATTCCACCCAGAAAGTTTGGTTGAGGGCACAGCAATCACTACCTTTTAAAATGATCAAGTTATTTACTCCCACAAAGTATTCTGTTCTCTGATTTACTAATATTTACTGATTTACTCATATTTACAATATCAGATTCAAGGATTCACTACAAAAGCTGATTTCAGTGTAAATGAAGGATGTTTGACTTCTTTTCTGAACACTTCCATTTCAGGAAAGGTTTTCCTGAACAAACTTACTCTTTTGTATTAAAGGAAATGGCATGAGTAAAAATCATGCATTATGATCAGAGCACAAGATGTGCTTTTCCCCTCTCACATGAAAGTAGCAGCACAAGGAATGGTTTTACAAATTAAGATATCCAAATGAGACAGACCTTAGGAGTAAGAAAATTCACTTTGGGAGTAACACCTATGAGCTATTTTTCACGGATTTAATAATTGGATAGCAATAGGAAAAGTCATTTAAAGAACTTGATACTCTCTCTGGGTCTGTGTTGTGTCTGAGGGAGGAGAAGAGAATAAAAAGACAAAGGTAGCAGTTACTCTGGTTTAATCGTCTCTAAGTCTCTCACACTGGAAACGTACACAACACTTAATCCGTTTCTCCCTAGAAATTCTTAATGTAAATTCACTGATAATTCATGTCTGCCAAAAATAACTGGTTTACTTCCAGGAAACAAAATTCAAGCACTTTTGACACGAGTTTCCCCAGGCATTCCACGGGAATGCAGGGAAGAGAGGGGGAGCTGTGCAGTCGGTGATGTAACCTGATGTTTGGAACTGCGCTCCCAAAGTGGGGGAGCAGAGCCGGAATTTTGTTCATTCTTAGCCTCCAGTTTATGCATTTTCCTGGTAGGTCAAAGAACACCTCCCTATGAAAGGACTGGGTTAAAGTCCTAGAAACATTTTAATCTAAGGCTGCGGCGCAATACTTGGTACCCACATGATGACCCAAATCCAGGAACAAATCCCACAGCAAAGTAACCCCCCTCAAAGAAAACCTTATTTATTCAGTCAATTCCCCACGAAGCAACAAAACCACAGCAGCTCAGAGCTGGATGAAATACAACAGCGAGTCCTCAGCGTCACTGAGAAACAGAATACAAAAGCTCCAGTGAAAAAATGCAGCTCTGTAACTGGCAGCTTGCAAGGGAGGAACACTAACACCTCCTGACAACATCACTGAAATAGGATCTACGACACAACAGATGTGAAACCCTGATCTCAACTATTTAGGATCAGAAATGCAAAGAGGATACAGAAGGCACCTTCCCAACACACATTCAAGCACATGTTTTTGCTTCTGAGCACAAATTTTCCTCTTTGATGCTCTGCAGGCTCTGAAACCACCACTCTGACATCATCTGGAATATTTGTTTAGCTAATGTGTGGGCCACAAGAAAGAAACATTAGTGAGCTGAGTGAAAAAATCCACTTTTTTTTTCCCCCCCAGAGAAAATCTGAAAAGATCCCTGAAGTGTGGGAGAGAGAGAGAGAGGAGAAGAGGTGTTTAAATAAAGCTGCCAGAAACTCAAGTCAGTAAGCTCAAATAAAAATTGAGAAAGCAAGAGTTAACGTAAGGTAAGAAACTGCAGTGAAGGGAAAAAGCAACACGGAACTTGCAATTGAGTACCTCAATAAATAAGGAAAGAGAGGGAGAGAAAGGAGAAGAAATAATCCAGTTCTTTCTGTTCACAGGTGAAAGGAATTTTGGCCATGTGAAATTGCTCTGTAGGAAGCTTTTTAAGTGAGGGTAATCAAGGTTTTGAAACGAGTCCGGAAGTTGTCTCAGTGTCAACCTGGAACCTGAAACCCGAATACTTGGCTGCCTGCCAAGGGCAGAGCAAAACAAAATCTCTCTTTACACATGTTATTTCCAGAAGCTGACGGTGTCCTCACTAAAGAAAAAAACCACCACCTTTTTCCTCTTGTGGTCCAAATAACACCAAAAAAAAAAAGTATCTTTCACTTC